>NQII01006337.1:48356-92389 GCA_002778355.1 Clitarchus hookeri
GGGGGGGGGGGTTGTTTAGGTGGATTCCGAACTACGTCGACAGACTGTTGTGCTCGTGTATTACTATTACAGATTCTAGGCTTCGCACTTTCTCTCCACAAGAGCTTAAAGTAACTGAGCGCCCTCTTCCCAACTACCCGCGCCGGAACACATACAATATTAACACAATAATTCTCCGCTCTCCTTTTTTTATAGAGCAATTTTCGGCAAATAAAATAGAACTTTAAATTTCAGAAAGTCTATAAACGAATGCATATTTGTGGTTACAGCTTGTTTCGTGCCGTTAGCTTGTAGGAATTTCGGGAAAAAAAACTTGCACGATGTAACACTGCAGAAATCATGTGTGCGAGCTGAAGAAGATAAAATACAACCCTGCTGGAGGAATGGACGAACGCCCTGACCTATCCTAACATCGCAGATTCAAACCCTGGTTTATGTGCGAACCTCAGGGGGTTCGTTGTACGGAGGTCCGTCGCCAAATGAAAGCTCAGTTGTCCGAACACGTTGATACTGAAGGACCTCGTCGAATTATGCAGTTGAGAGGACGACCAACCAACCAACCAACCAATCTTCTTATGACTCTGACATGTACACGCATTCTGGTTTTACGTGGTGTAGATCTTACTGTTAATATTATATACCATTGCCTTTAGCTTTTGCAGAAACGCCCCACGAACATTCAGTAATGCCGTGTACTTAAATACATTATACACGAAGCGTACATCGAACTTCTTTTATACACTGTATATAGGAACAAATTTCCCCGTATTACGAGACAGAACAAAAAAAATCCAGTGCAGCACCTGTCTCCCGTCTCGGTCAGAAACAAGTATTTCCGGTTTGTCACCTACTTGAACGACTTGTTAGTCTATCCGCGCTGATCGTGTGCTAGAGGAAGTTACTGCGTTCTAGTATTTTTGTACTGAAAGTCTTTATCACAGCGTAATGATGCAGAATATATNTATATATATATAGTTCATTTACCACTTTGAAAAGTGATTAGCTTGTCTTCCGGTTGTGTCTCGCACTTCGAATTACTTGCGACCTTCACAAAGGAGCTTTAATTATACAAATTAATTGTTTGAACAAAGTTGAGTCAAATGGAATTCCCCACCATATCAAGCGTGTTTAGTATTGCGGTAAGCAGATCTCGACCGTTTTCACGGGGCCTGGGGTTCGATTCACACGTACTGATTGGCGTTGTTTTTTTCTTTCCCAATAATCTTCAGAATTTCTCGCCCGTAAAATGAAATCCCTGAGTTAAGGAAGGATATTGTTATGCAAAATTAATTTATTGCAATCTGTCACTGTAGATTTTTGTAATTAATTTCTTACTTTCTGACTTTTAATACCATTGGATCGAAACAATGACTTAACAACTAGTAGGGAGGGCATTTCCCTAGATTTAGATAAAGCCTCCAGGAAGAGAGAAAATGTGCACCCAAACTGGTTTTGTTCTCAGCGGTACGTTAATATATCGTATATAATCTCTAATAAACTGTTGTAATATATTTGTGATACTTAATGTACGTCGTCGCTTTTGGGCGTCGTCGCTTTTGGGTTNTCTCTAATAAACTGTTGTAATATATTTGTGATACTTAATGTACGTCGTCGCTTTTGGGCGTCGTCGCTTTTGGGTTATAGACTTTTCTCTATGCAGCGAGAAATTTAGGTTTTGATCGCACCAAAAGAACCGCCATCCCCTGCTTCGGTTATTATTCTTCCTTTCCGAATTTCTCTTATATTTCTTATCTTCAAACCATTTTCCGTTGGGTCAATGATTTTTTAAATTTTTTTTTTAAATTTTTTCCTTAACTTGGGCGTTTGAAGTACCTCTATAAAGACAATCAAATATGTATGTTTNCTCTAATAAACTGTTGTAATATATTTGTGATACTTAATGTACGTCGTCGCTTTTGGGCGTCGTCGCTTTTGGGTTGTAGACTTTTCTCTATGCAGCGAGAAATTTAGGTTTTGATCGCACCAAAAGAACCGCCATCCCCTGCTTCGGTTATTATTCTTCCTTTCCGAATTTCTCTTATATTTCTTATCTTCAAACCATTTTCCGTTGGGTCAATGATTTTTAAAATTTTTTTTTTAAATTTTTTCCTTAACTTGGGCGTTTGAAGTACCTCTATAAAGACAATCAAATATGTATGTTTNAAATTTTTTTTTTAAATTTTTTCCTTAACTTGGGCGTTTGAAGTACCTCTATAAAGACAATCAAATATGTATGTTTTTGGGTGGTGAAAAAAAAAGGGGGGGTGCCTAAAGGTCTGCTCCTTCATATGCTAAAGACTTTTTTTTTTCCGCCATTGGATTGAATGTATTATTTAGTTAAGAACGCAGTTGTAGTGCTAATTGAATCACTTGGCAAGAATGTTTGCGTGTTGGCGAGAGAGGGGAGGGGGGTGTAGTGATGTCGGCGCACGTTGACAGGACGTCGGTGGACGAGTGTGTGGAGGATGCGCACGCCACCTCGTTGACGGACGGGCTGTCGGTAGGTCTCCTCGCAGCTTGGTTTAGCGGGGTGGGGGGCATCGCCGGGCGCGCTGCCAGCTCTGGCCGCGGGGAATGTTTATGTCCGCCTGGTCGCCGTTCCCACGGCCCCCCGCGAGGGGGGGAGACGATCCTGCCCTTCCCATCCTCTACCCCTCCCCTTACCCTCAGGACTTTCACCGCGGCTCGAACCCGGGACCCCTCGCTACCATGACTCACCTTCCTCGGAGACGCTATCGGTGGCGTGAAAAGTTGCGGGTGTGTCTCATCGTACCGGGCCACCACTGTCCACCCCCTCCCCACCTCCTCGACATCAAGGCGTAACCTTCAAACCACGAGGTCCAGGTGTCGAACCCAGGGTAATACTCGTTTTCTTTGTGATTAAGGCGGATCTCCTAACCGGTACTTGAACTACATTGCAGTATGTTACATTTTTCATAAGAATCCGTACCCCATTATGTCTACCTACGAAAAGAAATGTAGGCCCACCCCAGATGAGGACGGAGTGGTTGGTATCTTTATGAGAGCACGCATGCTGTAAATATTATTTTGGAACCCTTCAACGTCGTTCAAATTGCTGCATTCCGAAACGCACTACCCATACACGAGCGGACATACGATAGGCGACTATTGAACTCAGACTTTCCACCAATAAAACTACAATGAGAACATGGAACGCCAGTTCAGAGCCTTGCGCGCAGTGCCGTACTTATCGCTCCCGTTCCGAGTCTCGAAACGCTGAAAACAGCTCCGTGTATGCGGCCGCCGTAACATCTCCTCAATAGTGGCGTCATTAAACATAAATAAGGTGTCCGGACGATGGAGGGAACAAGAAAATAATCGGCCACGGCCCATGAATCATCGTGGCGGCGTAGAGCGATTTCGGGATATCGAAATCGGGACGACCAGAACCCCCGGGTCTTTCCGAATGTGGGTCTGTTGAGTTAAAACTGTTACCACTGTTCGAGGTATCTTACACGTCACCGTATCGTTAGTCTTGGACCATGATGATGAAAGGATTGTTGGGGGGGGGNGGGGGGGGGGGTGCCGTGTTACCACTGTCGCTTCGAGGACGCCTTTCTCATCTTGGCCGTGCGAGTCGTCCTCTCAGTTGGTGTGGCAACCGCGGCGGCAGGAAAGGAGGAATTATATAAAACAACCCGAAGGCTGTGAGAAATCAGGTTGCACCTCCCTCTCTCCTTCTCCGTTCTCTCTCCGAAGCTTCTGCCGCCGTCGGTCTTCCTCCTGCTGGCGTCTTCCTCGCTCTAGGAAGCCGGCGATGGCAGATGAATGAGGTTCATGTGAAAGAGCCTTGCTTGTTACGTGATAATGGGAAAAGGATTTTTTTTGCCTCCCTCGTCAGACTCCGTCTCCCTCGGGATACTGCTTCGCTGCTCCGCCGCGCCGTTGCCAACTTTCCCGCTCTATGCTAATAGAGGAAACCAACTTACAATTCTTTTTTTGCCAGTGCCCCTCTCCGCCTCGTTTTCGCGATCGTTTCCGGCCGGCTGCGTCCGTTAGCCGCCCGCCCGCCGAGGCAGTTCTCGTGCGCAGGCGTGGGAGGTACGCCCAGCGCCGTTATCTAGACGCAGCTCTGGTCCCTTCGCCGGATTCCGGAGAATTCTGTTGTGCATTTCCTGAAGATGATTCGAAGACAGCTTCCCCTGTGTTGCCCCAGCTGATTAAATTCCTTACAGAACACGTTAATATCTGTATTACCTACCCGCGCGCACGCACACACACACATGCTGTATGCACATATTACTCATCTTCATTAAGAACAAGAAAATCAACCCTCTGCCGTTTGTGTAATGCTGAAAGTCACAGTTTTGACAGGGAGAAACTAGTTATTGATTAATGTTCCGGCGAATAACTAGTAGTCCGAATATTGCAGAAACGAACATTTTTACGGACGAAAATAAATCCAGTGCTAACAAAGAATGAAAAATTATCGCATGAAAACTTAGTTTGTCCGNAACATTTTTACGGACGAAAATAAATCCAGTGCTAACAAAGAATGAAAAATTATCGCATGAAAACTTAGTTTGTCCGGTTATTAATTACTAGTATTCGTGTCATTGTCAAATTATGCGATACTCTTAGGAATGCAATTCTCTTTCTGCCTTTCATTTAAGGGTGGGTTTAGGATTTAAAAATTGTGACGTAAGAATTAACCGGGTATTTTTTATTTATGGTTCACTATTTACATAAGTTATAATCCCAGCCAATGAAGACTTGCGATAAACTTACCGTCTTTACATCGACAATGGGAATTGACACCTAACCTCGCATAACATAATAAAGCGTGTTGTTACGGCGTTCTTAAAGACCGACACTAACTGGTAGGGACTCTTATTTTTAAATTAATTAACAGATAGGCTATAACTATAGACATGCCCACAGAATTGGCTCCTATAATACTTTTAATGCTTGATTTTAAATGCAAGTGTCAGTTTTTTTTTGCCAACAGTGCCTACTTCCATAGAACTTAAGACAAAAAATATCTAAGGAAAACCGACAAAAGCACATACTACGTGAACGAGCACATCGATAAACACAGTTAGGGTTCGCTGTACACGTCATAATTCAATTAAGTTAACGTATAATCTTTCAGTTGCAAACCCACCCTTACTCTTCAGACTTTAATTTGACTTTCAGTGGTCACAAATTTAGAATATTACACTCTTAATAATGCTGATGCCATTACCGTGGTGTTATATAGGTTGTTAACGATAAACAGAGCACGCTTAGAAGCTCTGTGTAAGATATACTTGTATGCACGTTGTATATTCTTCCATCAAATAAAAATTTAACATTGCCATTGTTCTGGTCACTTTATTAACGCGTAGGTCAAATGAAACTGTGAAATTACTAGAAAAGTAAGTATTTCACACGAAGGTGCTAATTCTTACACTGCAATGCATTATAAACGCAAATATAAAAATANGGTTGTTTCAAACTTTACTGGCCCGCTTGTCAGTCGGGGTGTACGTTGAAATGAACGCAGCTAGGGGCAGTAACATTTTCCAATGGTTGATAGATTGATTCCACAATTGCAAGTTATATGCGATCAGCTTATAGTGGTGTTTAAAACGTCCCAAAGTATGTATACACAGTGTGACGAAGATATTTTCTTCCCTACATTCATTTCGAAAGTTGCGAGCCAACCGAGAGGCAACTGACGTGAAGAGGAACTTGGGCAGGCAGGCAGGGGTTTGAAGAATGCTCGGTGAGCAGGGATTGTTGCTCCGACTAGGTTGGCAGCGCCGACGGCACGTTGCTGCGAGGCGCCGCGCGGCTCGTGACTCCGCGCGGACTTGGCAACGCCGCGCGGTTCCCACGGCGCTAAGGCCGTCCCATTCCCCCCCTCTCAGACCCCCCTGTTAACGTTCCACCTCTTCTACTCGCTACCCCTTTCCACTGCAGCCGCCGAAACCCACCGCTCATCCCCTTCCAGGAATATACCGGGTCCTCGGCGGGGCCATCGCGTGTATCTCGGCTGCGAAGACAGCTTTTTGACTGTCGGGCAGAACATAATAATCTGCGGATATGACAGAGTTCGACAAACAGACAGTATTGCTTTCGTGTGCCAGAGCAGCTCAGGTGGAAGGGCGCGTCGTTAAAACAAACTCTGGTGCTACCTTAGAATTGGCCGTGACTGAGGCACGAATTCCCTGTGTATTGATGGGTTTAAAGGAGGGGGGACAGAGGCAGGTTAATGAGCCAAACTACTGTAATGAATCTCTTAACATTTTTACTCAATAAATTTAAGGCTATGATTAGTTGCAATGTTGAGGATGTGTGTTACTAATGGGGAGGGAGGGGTATTTGGGTTTCATCTGAGGAAAGGCACTCTTCGTGGTCTCTCTCTTGATTCGGATCACCTGGTTCCAGGTTCAAACCCTGGGTGTGTGTAGATGATTGGCATTTGTTGAATGTGAGTTGATATTTGTTTGGTGATTGAACAACTAGTGGTAAGCCCGGGAGATCAGATTGATGTGATGGACGTGGGTGCCTTGGCGGCGTGCCTGTGCTGGAGATGTGCTGACGGTGCTCGCTGTGGTTGCAGGTGCCACGCCGGCTGGAAGGGCCGTCTGTGCGACCAGTGCGAGCGGTACCCGGGCTGCCTGCACGGCACGTGCCAGAACCAGTGGGAGTGCCTGTGCGACGAGGGCTGGGGCGGCCTGTTCTGCAACCAGGACCTCAACTACTGCACCAACCACAAGCCGTGCCGCAACGGCGGCACCTGCTTCAACACGGGCCAGGGCTCCTACACCTGCTCCTGCCCCGCCGGGTTCACCGGCAACGACTGCGAGCAGGAGGTGGACGACTGCGCGCACCACCCCTGCCTCAACGGCGGCGTCTGCAAGGTGAGGCACCTCCGTCCTGCTCTTCTTCCCCCTGCATGCCGACAACCAGCCCCCCTCGTCCCCACGAGATCCATTCAATAGTAACAGGATGCTCACTTTTACTACCCCACTTATGCCATTCCATCTTAACCTCTACTTTTCATTCCGTTTGTAAGATGTGCTTTGTCATGGGCCCAATGACATTATTCATGCATCAGGAAAGTTAAAACGTGAAAAAGTTAGGAACAATGCAAATTACTCAGGCTACCATGTTTACACTAAAATATGTATTCATAGTTTAATTGCAATATTGGTTGATGTGTAAATTAAAATAATCCACCTCTTGATTTCGGGCTGCTTAATTTGATTTTTGGTAACAGCATTTTGACAAAATTCAGAAGGGGTTTGGAAAAAAAATTAGTTTCTTTGGGAACTCCCTTCTACATCACTTTAATTTCCCCCCTCCCCTTTCTATGTCCACATCACCTATCCCTTTCTTTCCAGTCCTATACATCATGTTGACTGTTCATGCCGTTAGACTCGCGTACACCCAAATCATGACTGAATTGTTTTATCTCTTCCATTCAGACGCTATGGATATCCCTTGTTAATTATTGACAAATTCTACCATGTGTAGTAGGTGATGGTATGCGTGTTTTCAGCAGTGGTTGTGTGTGTGATTGCAGGAGAGTGGATTGAACAGCTACCGGTGCGAGTGTCCTAGGGGTTGGCATGGACCCCACTGCGAGACATCGACGCGGACGTGTGACGACCTGCCATGCCAGAACTCCGCCACCTGCCAGGACATCGCCACGGGCTACGTGTGCCAGTGCCCTCCTGGCTACACCGGCACCGACTGCGAGTACGAGGTAGACGACTGTGCCCCCATGCCCTGCTTCAACAACGCCACCTGCGTGGATCGCATCGACGGCTTCCAGTGCATCTGCCTGCTGGGTTTCTCTGGCCTGTCGTGCGAAACCAACGACGACGACTGTCGCGGCAACTCCTGTCTCAACGGCGGCACCTGCGTCGACCTGGTGAATGGCTTCCGGTGTCAGTGCGTGCCCGGGTACGTGGGCACTTTGTGCGGCGGCCGGGTCGACTACTGCCAGACGAAGCCGTGCGCCAACGGTGGAGCCTGCACCAACCTCGTCAACGACTACCGCTGCACCTGCCGGCCTGGTTTCACTGGCAAGGACTGCAGTACGGACGTGGACGAGTGCAGCTCGGCGCCGTGCAAGAACGGCGGCACCTGCACCAACCGCGTCAACGGCTATACTTGCCAGTGCCCTCTGGGGTTGGGCGGTCCCCAGTGCGACGGGGAGGTCGCGACCGTTTCGACGACGCTTGCTGGCTGGCCTGCGGGGGACATCTCCCGCCACGTGTCAGAGCAGGATGGCAGCGATGCAGGCTTGTCGACGGAACACGTGGTGGTCATCGCGACGCTGTCGACGGCCGTGCCTCTGCTGGTGCTCGTCGCGGCGGTGATCGTCATGTGCATGAAGAGGCGACGGCAGCGCGAGAAGAGGAGGGCCGACGACGAGGCGCGCATGCAGAATGAGCAGAACGCGGTGCACAGTAGCATGGCGAAGCGTGCATCTGGGGTCCCCGGAGACCCGCACATGATCAAGAACACTTGGGGGAAGTGCGTGAACAATGTGTTGGCGGCCGACGACGGTGGGGGAGGCGGTGGTGGGGTGGTGAGCATCAGTGGGGACAGTGAACTGTGCTACCCGAAGCTGCNCTCTGTACTTGAATTTTACACACTAAAGCTGAGTAATGCATAAAGGTTCGGTTTTTTAACAAATTAAAAAAAAAAATAGAGCCAGATAGTAAGAGAATTTTCTGGAAGAATAATTGCCTAAACAAAGCATTTACTAATTTCGACAAAATTTACTCTGGTTATCTTAATGAAATCACAAGGGTAAAGAATTACACAGTGTCATAAAATATTTTAAATAAATAAATAAATGCAGATTAAAATGTACTATGGCAATAAGATCACTTACATTCTTATGGTACAGTAGCAAGCAGCAAGTCAAGCTTTTACGAAACCATGAAGTATCGCTTTTAGAGTTCTGTTGAAGTTAATCATAAACATACCTTCCACTGTATGAGTATATCAGAATTGATACGTCTTTTGAGTTACACTAAAGCACAGTACCTACTGTTTGACACTCAAGTATACAGTAATTAATTTTAAAATAAAATCAGGAATATGCTACAGGAATGATGGAGAACCTCTAAAGAGAATTTGATTTTAAGAAGTTTATTATGTAGGTTTCTTTCGTATCCTCTGGCAAATTTATTTATCTGACATTTTAATTAAGGGATGACAAATTCTATACAAGAGTTCCACTTACCAGATGATGTGACAAGGGNTTATTTATCTGACATTTTAATTAAGGGATGACAAATTCTATACAAGAGTTCCACTTACCAGATGATGTGACAAGGGATAATAATCTACTGTACACGATATCAATTTGGGGTGAGGCAAATTGACATTAGATACCTAGAGCCCTACTTTCTGTACATCAAATATTTTTAATTATAACTTAATTGAACTTTTAAGTATTTGTTGATTGCACATAGGGTTTAATTACCACTTCCTCCTTACACCCCCAGACACCTACTGCTCCCACATGCAAAATCCAGCATGGGCAGCCTTACGTTGTGGCTTTCCAGAAAAAACGCACCGAGCAGCACATAAAAATGAACACACTGGGGCAGCGGTAGTCATAAGACCATGGTGTTCCACCACAAACTGGGTTTGATTCCTGGCAGGATCCTAGATTTTCACATGTGAGAAATGTAGTAGACATTGCCATTGACAAGTGGATTATCTAGAGAGAGATAGAGAGAGAGAAAGAGAGAGAGAGAGAGAGAGACCGTCCTTTCTGTACCTCAACATTTCGTTGTCACTGCTGAGTCTTCATCGTCTGTGGAGATGAAGGTTGCTAAGCGCCACCCAAACCGCTCCCGTTCTCTCAAATTCTAGCTCTCATATTCTCTTTCCTCTCTCTTTGGATCTCGCTGCTTTATACTTTGAGGCTATATGCAAAGTCGAGGTAGAGCGGCACTCAAAGTTAAATGCTGTTTTAACAGTTTTGTATGCAAATCATAGACTCAGTTTTTTATATGTCCACACAACACTGTTAAGGAAGGAATTCTACGACTCGAATACAAACAAACTTTCTATGTGGCTATATGCATAGTTCATTTGTATTACTGTTGGAGTAGCCCTCTTACTTTAGATAGCGTCCATTTTTTTGGACAATATTGTACAGATATCTCGTAACAGGAATAATGTTTTGCATGCGAAGTTGTTAACATATTTTTTTATTTGCGCGCGCACGAGCACATAGCATGTGACCTTTTATACTTAATTCACACAGAAAACAGTTTGCATGGCCTTGGGAGTATCCTGTATAGCCAGAAATGCCATAAATCCCATAGCGAAAGGAACCAAATAGGGCAAATGTAGTAAGGGTCCACACAATAAAATTCCAGGTAACTATGCAAAACTCTTAAAGAGGGGGGCAACATTCCAGATATCTATAAAAACAGAAAAATTGTGTCGTTCTCACGACGTCGGTTCCTAAGTGTCTCCCACGGCGGCGGGTACCAAAAGAGAGGCTACTCTTGCTCTGCGGAGTCCTTGGTGGCCATGAATGTTAAGATACCCGCACATGATCAAGAACACTTTGGGGAAGTGCGTGAACAATGTGTTGGCCGCCGACGACGGTGGGGGAGGCGGTGGTGGGGTGGTGAGCATCAGTGGGGACAGTGAACTGTGCTACCCGAAGCTGCAGACTCAGGTGCAGCAGTCTGCGACGGACAGTGGCTCTGCGGCGGGGCCGGTGTACTCTCTGCAGAGGACATGGTCTCATAAACAGTTAAACACGGATGCAGCCGTCCACCGCCTCTCCAACAGGACGTCGGCGCTGCTCAACTCGCCTGGCGGCGGGGCGTCTCAAGCCAAGCTGGAGAAGGACTACGACAACTTGTGTCCTGGCACGCGTGTCTCCAGCATGCCCTCTGACAAGAGGATATCCGTTCTGTCGGTCGACTCGTCGCTTTGTAACACGAGGTGAGTAACTTTTCTTTTCTTTCTTTCCTGTTTTTGCTTTGTTGCGTTGCATTAACTTGGAGTTGTAGACAGTTCATTCCTTTGACTTAACGGAAGGTGTACTGCCTGCCCCTTGCAGCATTTATGATCCGACAGAAAGTTGTTAATATAGATTGTGGTAAAGAAACTATTGTAAACATACTCAGTTTTGTCATATCATTCCCCGATATTTAACTTACTTTTATCTTAAAGTAATTGTAGAGCTTTTTATTTTCGTTGGCTTGCTACCCCCAGCAGTGCAAAAATTTTGATTGCCCCTTTAAAACTGGTTGAAATACCATTACCAGCTTGTTAACCTGATGCTCGTAACCCAACCCAGTTGGTTGACTCAGTCTCTGCAGCAATCCCCCATTTGCATTTTCTACTACTGGTCTAATTGCGTGGTTTTAATTATTTTTAATTTTACAACCATTTAAGAAATGTGTGTTAACCATGTGCAATTGCTCCTACTTAAGGAAAGGAAAATAACTTATTACGTTGCACCACATGTATATATAGGTATAGTGCATGTGCAAGGGTAGCTTTATTCTAGCTTCTTATGTTTGCAGAAATAGTATATGTTTTAATTTTATGAGGTGTTTTGGTTTCAGTAAGTGTAGTAGGCTTGGAAAACTGGTGCGCCAGAGCAACTTACAGCAATAAACCTCATTTATGGCAGGTTCCTTGTTCAATTTCGTTGGTGCCAGTTGCATATATCCCCACAATATTTCAAAACATAACACTCTTATGTAAATATGTCAACAGAGTAGTACTTGCATTCAAATGTGTGCAAAAGGGAAAAGGAATTCCTTTTGGTGACCACAAATTCAAGCATTTAAAATTGTGTGTTGACATGCTTTTCCTAAGACACTGTTTAGCCAGTGCTAAACCAGCTAGTGTGTGTTATATCTTTGTGATGTTACTTTGGGTGTGCGGTGTGGATGGTATTAAAATCTACATGAGTTGGTTGGTTCTCTGTGTTGCAGCGATCCGTCGTTACTGAAGCGACCGCAGGACAAAGACATTTCTAGTGCGTTGCCAGCGACGTCGGGTCAAGCTAGCAGCGTGTATGTGATAGACGAACATTTCCACCACCCAGAAGGACTCCTCGCAACCGAAGTTTAGCCCTTTGAGATGGAAAATAACTGTGAAAGAAACATTTCTTTTGTGATTGACCATAGAGTCTTTTCCACACGCGAGTGACGCACAACGTATTTGTGATAGTCGCTTTCCTTCCACCCTCTTCTCTTTGTTGACATGCGTAAACGAAGTCGACCTGTTTTTCCTTTCTTCGTGTGTGAGAGAGTTGTTTGATGTCGTGTGACTGGCTGCGAAGTGGTGTCTGCTCGAATTCAGATCTCCCTAGCGCCTCCTTCGTTGACTGACCCGCCTCGCGAGTTTTGGCGGAAATTACCGTACGAGGGGGATGAGAACGAGAAAACTATTTACGTAATGTTCGCATGTATAGTAATTTATTTTTGAAGGAAACAAAACACCTTCGCACAGTTCAGTGGAAAATGTGGTTCTCCACACTTGCATAACAAGACTTTGGTCCATCAACCAGTGTTCAAAAGATTTTATCAGCTTCATTCCCTTTATTTGCTACCTAATTGTCATAGGCATTGTAGTTTCACTGTATCTTAAGAGAAATTTATTGAGACTTGTATTATGTAGTACATATTTACTGGCAACTACATCAATAGCAGTCTTCTAAAATACTATTTGAAGGAAAATGTGTTGCATAATGTTTCTGATAACATTTGAATTAAACAATAATTGTGTAGAAAATTTTTTTGTAATCTTTTGAAGGTTTTGAAGGATTTAACATTTCCAGTGGTTGAATCTAAAGTTTGTTATAATGTGTGTGTTTCTGTTGTATGCATATATATTTTGTTTGTGATCTATTTTGAAATGAAACTAAGTCAAATTTAATATAACTGTTGAATGGTGTTCATGTATAAATTTTTTATTGGAACATTCTTGGGTAATTTGAAACCTTTTTCATATTGACTGAATAATGCTAATTGTATCCGCTGATTGATAGGTAATTTTGCATATGTTGTAATTTACTTATGTGTGGGTGAGTGTATGTACGCTTGTTTGTGTGGGTGAGAATTTTTATAGGAAGGAACCACATTTATAAAAGTATTAGCTATGATGTGGGTGGTGATAATCATAATAAAAGAAATGATTGCTTGTTTCTTTTTTGAACAAAGATTTCATGTTCCTGTCGTATTATGAAAGCTAAGTCATTTTTTGCAAATTATTTTGTTTTGGGTGTTAGAAAGTGGCAATGTTTTTTGGATGGCCGCATTTTATCCTCAGAAATATGTGTCACTTGTTGTAATTTGTACTTACTGTTTTTTTGAACAAGTTGAAATAATAATTGTATAAAGTTACACGGAAGAGATTGTAAATTATGAAAAATAGGTATGTCAGGCAATCCTGTTTTGTAATATAGTGTATATTTATAGTGAGATCTTGTAATATTGTGTAAATATTTGAAAAAAATATGTCAATATAATTGTTCACTTTTTCCTTAATAAATTGTCATTATTTGGCTATTTTTTCAAGTATTCAAGAGTATACCTCTAAAACAATCTTAACACTAGAGTTGTTCCGATACCGATTCCAAGTATCGGTATGACTGATACTTACACTTTTTTTAATATTTCTGTATCGGGTATGGTATCGTGCCGATACATTAGTTTCGGTTATAAGACAATGAAATCAAGTCATTACTTTCTTTAGACACAAATATTATATGGTGTGGTGGTAAATTTTACAATATTAATCAGCCCTGCCATTTTTTACGGAATCTTAAACCAACTAAAAGATTTGGATTTAAAGGTGAACATCATAGATTTTCTATCACGATGCTCATTACTCGCGTACATCTGTTTACAAATAAATGGCTGGAGTTCATTGATAAATATATATCATGGATGCAAGTGGAGAATTTTTATTTCGCTATGCTCTGGGTGGCGATATTATGAACTACATATATACCATTTCGAATATTTACGTTGACCTCATGTGGCTGCACTGAGAACTATTCTGTAACCACCAATGTGTTCTCAAATCTTGGTTGTATATGTGTGGAACAATATATTACTACCAACGAGCAAATGAAAACACACAAAAGTTGATAACATTTGAAAACCGGCATATGCAATTACCGTCTGTATGGACTATTGGTCAAACTTATTAAGTCTGCATCTGTGGTCATTAAATACTTGACGCTAGAGGATACGACTCTGCAAAAAATACTGAGCATGGAACATTCGCAAATGTGTAACATATTTGACTATCCGAGCATAATTCAGATTGTTTTTTGTTTATCGTGTTTTTTTATGCGTGGCAATGCATTTTCTTGTCGCCTATGAAATTGTTACATACAACATTAAATTGTCAAGTGTGTGGAAATATTTTTCTGAAGACTTGACAGACGTAAGTAAAGCAAAATGCAACCAGTGTGATAAAATAGTGTCTTGGGGTGATAAAAATAAAAGCAGTTTTACCACATCAAATCTAAACAAGCACCGGACACATTGTGATGGACATCACAATATGTTGAAAGCTGCGAGCTTAGAATCGAGAAACCGAGTAATTGGTGAAATGCCCTTTCTGAATAAATAACCTTACAGATTTGTGTAAACTGAAGGTTTCAGTGTTTTAATGAGCAAGATATGTCCAAAGTATGAAGATTCCTGGCAGAAAATTCTTTGCAAATACCCTGATACCAGACATGTATGCAGAAGCAAAGGCAAGAGTAAGCGAGATTTTGAATAGTGCTGAAGAAATGTGTATCGCATCAGACCTTTGGACATCTGTAGGAAATAGGGATTACATCTCCATCACGGCACATTTCCATGTCCATAACTTTTAGAAGCATCATTTGTACCATATTTAGTGCCTTTAGCTATTTATTTAATTTTTTTGATAACTCTGTATTAAAACTTAAATATCTAATAATCAGATTTTATTTGAGGTCAATCAAGCAATTCTCAACCATCCAAATGTAAGGAAGTTACTCAAAAATTCCAAGCAACCTGTTGGATTTTTTAAACATTCCACATCTGGCATGAAAGCTTTGAATGAAGCACAGTTATCACTAGGGCAGAAAAAGAAACGTTGGCTGCAAGAAGAGCCTACTAGATGGGATATTCTACATTTATGATGCTCCAGCGACTTGAATACACTAACCTGCATTCACATTTTTCTGCTACACATTAATTCTACGGTGTTTTTCAATGGTTTGTAATGATTACTTTTTATTCATATATCATCCACACAAAATAACCATACATTTTTTTTTTAAGTAATTACTTAATTTTAAAAAAATAATTATGAAATGGAGCAATATAGGCCTGCACTATTAAATCATTCAAACTGCATTTATAATTTTCTGCAGTGTTTTGGGTAGAAATGTTTACGGTAATAAGCCCTATCTGTTTCCGAGCATTTTTTTTTTTTTTTTTCAGTTGCTAATAATTTCCAACAAGTCACCAATTTGCAAGCATCAGAATGGGTCCTGCCTGTAAATGTCCACACAATTCTATCACATTTTGCTTAATTCACTAAAGAGCAAGCGAGACACTTCTCTAGCTGATGTTTGGCCTTTGATTCATAGTCTGAAAGCAGTTTTAATCGACTTGCAAGAAAACAGAATGTAGCAGGTTTTTTTGAATGGCCTGCATTCAGAGTTGGTTAGGTTTCCACTTGTTGACTTCAAGGCTAATATTTTGGCAACAGTACTGGATCCTAGGTACAAAACCAGTTTTTTCGATAAGGCAAGCATTGCAGTGAACTCATTTCTGAAGAAATTTCACTCCTTATGCTTGCTGCTGATTCCAAGAATAATCAGAGCTCTTTAGATGCTGACGAATGTGAATACATAACAAACTCAACTCACCCTCTTGCAGGTTAGTAACGCGTAATATTTCGAGTAGAATAAAAAGATTTTCTTAAATAAAAATTACAGGTGTATCTTACTTAATTGTGAATTTCCATTATTTACTAGATAACCAAAAGACTACTGAGCCAGAAAACTTAAAAATAAAAATTTGCAGTTGGTGAAACAAGTATCGCATGTGAATTGGATGATTACTTAAGGCGCCCGTCTACCTGGGGCTTGAACTGCGTTGCAGAGTTTTCCAAATACACGTTTTTCAACGAAACTATTAAGCGTGCGTCCAACGTGCTGATCTATGAAAAGAACACACACTTCAGACGAGAGCTGTTAAGTACTTTCAAAATATCACGTACGTTAGAAACGTCAATTCAGAGTACTCCAAAACCGCTAAAAAAAAACGGCCTTTCCAAGGCGCTGTAGCTCAAAATGCACGCATCAGATACATACAAAACTACTATAGTGGCCTGCATTGAACCTTCCTAAAGACTTCCCACTAATAAAATAATATGGTCACCGCTGAAAGTCCCATAGGTACACGCAGCACGACGAGAACACTGCACGCCAGTTCAGAGCCTTGCGCTTAGCGGCGATGGCGTACTTGATGCGCGTGGCAGTGTCGCCCTTATCGCTCCCGCGCTTCTCGGCCTAAACGTGGGAAAAAGTTCCAGGAAGAAGGGGGGGCCTTAAGCACGTCTCCTGTCAGCTACGATACATCCCCAGCTGGTTTCTGGAACACTTCACTACACAAGAATATGAAGAGACTGAGCGAGTTCTGGCTCTCAGTTCCAGCTGGTTGTCTTTTTTGAACAAGTGTTTTCACAAAAATGACTTATTACAGATCACTGTAGTCTGCTACTTCCCGACCATGTTAATCAGCTTGTATTTAAAAAAAAAAAACTTGCGATATCTTAAGTACTGTGTATCGAAAACCGGTGATTTAATTTCGCTTGCTCTTTTTCTAATACAGACATTAGTTTAACCATTACCGTCTTGTGTTGTGTTTATACTGCAGATAAATTGGGGAAAATCTCTTCCTTTTAATTTTTTCTTATTTATCATATTTCTGCACAATAATGGTGAGCTGTAACAACAAACACAAACAAAAGGGAAGGGCGTTGGTATCGGAAAACATGACATTGGAACGACTCTATTTAACACTAGAAGAAAAAACTACTCTTCTTAAGAGTAACGTTACCTGAGCGGTCGGGGATAGTAATGCGGACGTCGTCCGGCGACTTTGTTAAGGAAAGTCGGAATATTAAACAATATTCCTATTTCAAATAGAATGGGCGCCAGCTCACTGGACGAGCACGAAGTCACAGTTCTCAGGATCGTGGGCCGAACGACCACGTGGCTGTATCCCCTGACACACACGGTACAAATTTACAGGAAAACTTAATATATAGCTGAGGTATTCCGGCTCCCAAGCACGCCCTAGCATCACCTTTTACTTTATAAATGAATGATGCCTCCTTGAGGCATCGATGACTTCCTGGTTAGGGCCAGAGCCCGAAATACAACACAAAAATGAGAACTCGCAAGTTTCGGTTAACTCAAATAAGTTGTATTGCCGAATAGTGTACAGGGTTACATGTATGCAATGCCAATTAAAGCGGATCTTACGCAAGGCCTGCCAGCGGCCATTGCTGTACAAAAAAGACCAAGAATGGTGCGAAAACTTACAAGAGTAATTAAACCTCCGGGGTCGGTAAATCGAGCTGACGGAGGGATGCTGCGAACGCGGGGAAGACTTGTTGGTAAACAAAATAAAAGTTCCAGTAAATTACGTTAACGTATCGCAGTTAAGTGTTCAGAACGAAGTATGAAAGTCCCCCGTGACGCGACGGGCGTGCAGCACCCAAGACCCGTGGAATCAGACTGCCGGAGACGGCACGAGCGAGCGGAGTTCTTGCTGAGAGCTCGCTCCACTCCGCGAGGTAATTTAATTAACTGACCTCATTAACATAGAACTTGAAACATATACACATAAAACACTGAAACGTTCTGAGTGAGTTTTCTTAATCCTGTAGAGTGTTAAGAGTTACTAATTCAAATACAAGACATGATTATGTGGTGCCTTGCAGAGCATGTGGGAAATTTAGGTCTGTTAAGTTTTGGGGCGCTCTACGACCGGAGCGGTCAGGTTGAAAGAAAGACTAATTATTTCCCACGTCACTAATTGACTTGATTGGACACACAATTGAACTCGGAAAAATCATATAGAAAACTTCAAATAAACCTAGTCTTGCTACTCTAAGCCTCATTAAATATGCACGTGGCGTGCATTTATTCTGCGATCACTTGGCAATCTCCGAAGGGCGAATTTCACGAATATTTGCCCGTGGGCGATACGTTCTACTGCTATTTACTACACATTCTAACACTTGATTCCTATCCTACTTGCACAGATCTCTAGGGACACGACAGGCACTCTGAGCGGACACGCCTCGGGACACACGACGTGCGTGTCCCGCGGTTCGCACTGGCGCAGCGACTGTGGGCCGAAGACGTGATGACAGTGGCCGCGCCAGGCCACGCAGGATTGGTCCACGTCAAGAGCACATGTTACATGGCAAATTTCTAAGTGCTCTTAAAGTATGACGGATTTCGTTTGGAATTAAAGCCCTTTCATTGTATTTTCAAGTTTTTATGTGGTCATAATTTTTTTAATTTTTTTCGCTTCAGTGCAGAAATATGTTTATATTTCTGGTGAAATTCACATAAAAATAAATATTAACAGCGTCTGGTTAGGAATATTCAGCAAGATATGTCGGATGCTTTTGAATGTGTATCATGTGCTCTGTACTTGAATTTTACACACTAAAGCTGAGTAATGCATAAAGGTTCGGTTTTTTAACAAATTAAAAAAAAAATAGAGCCAGATAGTAAGAGAATTTTCTGGAAGAATAATTGCCTAAACAAAGCATTTACTAATTTCGACAAAATTTACTCTGGTTATCTTAATGAAATCACAAGGGTAAAGAATTACACAGTGTCATAAAATATTTTAAATAAATAAATAAATGCAGATTAAAATGTACTATGGCAATAAGATCACTTACATTCTTATGGTACAGTAGCAAGCAGCAAGTCAAGCTTTTACGAAACCATGAAGTATCGCTTTTAGAGTTCTGTTGAAGTTAATCATAAACATACCTTCCACTGTATGAGTATATCAGAATTGATACGTCTTTTGAGTTACACTAAAGCACAGTACCTACTGTTTGACACTCAAGTATACAGTAATTAATTTTAAAATAAAATCAGGA
The DNA here is from genome assembly GCA_002778355.1 of Clitarchus hookeri. Taxonomy (NCBI): domain Eukaryota; kingdom Metazoa; phylum Arthropoda; class Insecta; order Phasmatodea; family Phasmatidae; genus Clitarchus; species Clitarchus hookeri. The sequence goes on from NQII01006337.1 coordinate 67,500, forward strand.
ATATGCTACAGGAATGATGGAGAACCTCTAAAGAGAATTTGATTTTAAGAAGTTTATTATGTAGGTTTCTTTCGTATCCTCTGGCAAATGAATTATTTATCTGACATTTTAATTAAGGGATGACAAATTCTATACAAGAGTTCCACTTACCAGATGATGTGACAAGGGATAATAATCTACTGTACACGATATCAATTTGGGGTGAGGCAAATTGACATTAGATACCTAGAGCCCTACTTTCTGTACATCAAATATTTTTAATTATAACTTAATTGAACTTTTAAGTATTTGTTGATTGCACATAGGGTTTAATTACCACTTCCTCCTTACACCCCCAGACACCTACTGCTCCCACATGCAAAATCCAGCATGGGCAGCCTTACGTTGTGGCTTTCCAGAAAAAACGCACCGTGCAGCACATAAAAATGAACACACTGGGGCAGCGGTAGTCATAAGACCATGGTGTTCCACCACAAACTGGGTTTGATTCCTGGCAGGATCCTAGATTTTCACATGTGAGAAATGTAGTAGACATTGCCATTGACAAGTGGATTATCTAGAGAGAGATAGAGAGAGAGAAAGAGAGAGAGAGAGAGAGAGACCGTCCTTTCTGTACCTCAACATTTCGTTGTCACTGCTGAGTCTTCATCGTCTGTGGAGATGAAGGTTGCTAAGCGCCACCCAAACCGCTCCCGTTCTCTCAAATTCTAGCTCTCATATTCTCTTTCCTCTCTCTTTGGATCTCGCTGCTTTATACTTTGAGGCTATATGCAAAGTCGAGGTAGAGCGGCACTCAAAGTTAAATGCTGTTTTAACAGTTTTGTATGCAAATCATAGACTCAGTTTTTTATATGTCCACACAACACTGTTAAGGAAGGAATTCTACGACTCGAATACAAACAAACTTTCTATGTGGCTATATGCATAGTTCATTTGTATTACTGTTGGAGTAGCCCTCTTACTTTAGATAGCGTCCATTTTTTTGGACAATATTGTACAGATATCTCGTAACAGGAATAATGTTTTGCATGCAAAGTTGTTAACATATTTTTTTATTTGCGCGCGCACGAGCACATAGCATGTGACCTTTTATACTTAATTCACACAGAAAACAGTTTGCATGGCCTTGGGAGTATCCTGTATAGCCAGAAATGCCATAAATCCCATAGCGAAAGGAACCAAATAGGGCAAATGTAGTAAGGGTCCACACAATAAAATTCCAGGTAACTATGCAAAACTCTTAAAGAGGGGGGCAACATTCCAGATATCTATAAAAACAGAAAAATTGTGTCGTTCTCACGACGTCGGTTCCTAAGTGTCTCCCACGGCGGCGGGTACCAAAAGAGAGGCTACTCTTGCTCTGCGGAGTCCTTGGTGGCCATGAATGTTAAGATACCCGCACATGATCAAGAACACTTTGGGGAAGTGCGTGAACAATGTGTTGGCCGCCGACGACGGTGGGGGAGGCGGTGGTGGGGTGGTGAGCATCAGTGGGGACAGTGAACTGTGCTACCCGAAGCTGCAGACTCAGGTGCAGCAGTCTGCGACGGACAGTGGCTCTGCGGCGGGGCCGGTGTACTCTCTGCAGAGGACATGGGCTCATAAACAGTTAAACACGGATGCAGCCGTCCACCGCCTCTCCAACAGGACGTCGGCGCTGCTCGACTCGCCTGGTGTTGGGGCGTCCCAAGCTTACCGTAAATAGATGGGTAGAGTGAGTGTTGGCTATACCAATGCATAAAAAAAACTTGTGTTCAGCATGTTCCACGTGATTTCAGACTCGAAATTCGCGGGCGTTCAAAATTACATTTAAATTATTGACGTACATGTACATAATTACCTGTGGAAAGTTACATGACTTCCCTTTTCATAACTAGAAATGCGGCCAAATGCACAACAGTATATCACCATTTTCGAAAGATGGCATAGAACACGCCTCTTCTGCCGCCAAACCCAAATAAACAATGTTGTCATGCCCTAATGTTTGCCATGAGTCAGCTGTTTTTGTCGACTGCCATGTTGAACACACTTTTGACGTCATTCTCCCTTTCTCCATATATTTACTCTAAGGTCCCAAGCAATGCTGGAGAAAGCATAATGCAAGTTTTTACGAGTTGTGGTCAGGCCCTTAACTGAGCGGCCTGCCTGCTCACACCTTCATTTATTTATCTAGTACACGGGTCGTGATCGCTGAAATTAGTTATGAAATCGCAAACCACGGAAACCCTCTCCACCGGCCAGTAAACGGGGACAATGCAGCCGACATAGGACAGTGTAGTCCACATGGGCGGTGTTTTTTGTCGTCGGGCCATTGGAGCGAGAAGACCACTGACGATGGGTGTGTCCGGCCGTCGATTTGCGCCATCTTAATCAGCCTCCGGAATCATGAACAAGGTGGGGACTCTCCAATTAGTCTTTGCTCACAATGTGGCTGGTTAAATCTTTATAAAATTATATAATTTAATATGTCATTATATTTATATTTGTGTAGCTCCCTCCCCCCCCCTTGCCAAATTCATATTCAATCGTAATTATATTGAAAAAATATTGTACAACCTTAACGTTAAATAAACCTCTTTTATATTGTTTTCATTACATAACTCTTATCAATAACTTATTATGCCCCTATATCCCCATTAAGGATAAATATCAACAAAATATCGAAATCACAACAATGGTGGAGGCTAGGTTCCTCTCTACCCTCTCGTTGCCTTGCATCAGCTTCTCTACCACCCACCCCCGTTACAATAAAGTCTCCACCCACCCATGCTAATTTTCGTATTAGTAATAGCAAAATTTCAGCCACGTCTACTTTTAACATANAATAAAGTCTCCACCCACCCATGCTAATTTTCGTATTAGTAATAGCAAAATTTCAGCCACGTCTACTTTTAACATAAAAAATTTTAGCTTTTAAGTAGCTGTATAATTAAAAGTCATAATATCTACTTTTAAAATTTATTAGGTTTAAACAACGAAGTAATTTTTACAGCCCAATATCTAAACTAACAAAGCAATTATTTGAAAACTAAATAACGAACATTATTAAAATTTAAAGAATTTCAGTATGAACCGCAAGTCCCTAGTTGCGTATATTTTCCCCTGCAATACCATCCTAGTAATTTAAATTAAGATATAGATCACATGTGTGCGCTGGATGTAGTTATTTGAAATTAAATTATTACNAATAAAGTCTCCACCCACCCATGCTAATTTTCGTATTAGTAATAGCAAAATTTCAGCCACGTCTACTTTTAACATCAAAAATTTTAGCTTTTAAGTAGCTGTATAATTAAAAGTCATAACATCTACTTTTAAAATTTATTAGGTTTAAACAACGAAGTAATTTTTACAGCCCAATATCTAAACTAACAAAGCAATTATTTGAAAACTAAATAACGAACATTATTAAAATTTAAAGAATTTCAGTATGAACCGCAAGTCCCTAGTTGCGTATATTTTCCCCTGCAAAACCATCCTAGTAATTTAAATTAAGATATAGATCACATGTGTGCGCTGGATGTAGTTATTTGAAATTAAATTATTACNACCATCCTAGTAATTTAAATTAAGATATAGATCACATGTGTGCGCTGGATGTAGTTATTTGAAATTAAATTATTACTGTGATAGTAATTCATAATCACGTGACAATTTCCATCAAACTAACTTTTAACTCATTCTAATTGAATAAATTTCATACAAGACATAATAATGTAGTAAGATATTATTGTGCTCGGATAAAGGTACAGGATTGTGCTATGCTCTCCCATCAGTTAACATATATTTAAGAATAATGCATATAAATAAGATATGCCAGGTAACTATGAGATTTTTGTACCCTGATAGAAAGCCCGTATTACGTTATAAGTTGCCATATTGAAGGACGAGTAGTCGCAGCTACATGCCAGGCGACGTGACCCAGTTGCAAGGTGCCGANTAAGTTGCCATATTGAAGGACGAGTAGTCGCAGCTACATGCCAGGCGACGTGACCCAGTTGCAAGGTGCCGAGACAACACATTCCTGCATCAGCACTTCCCCGCGGCTCGAGCGCCGCTGTGTTGCGAAAACAAATGCCAGCACGCACCACACAAATGTTTCCCCTTGCCCACTTTGAACTTTAATTGTATTGTTTTAGTTTCAAATTCCTCATACTATCAATATTCTCATACACTTCCCACAATCCATTTCCTTACGTGCACGGGGCAGAATGACTTCCGTTGGGTTCACGCACTGTGATTCACGGACTTAGCCCATTACCCGGGGCCTTTCGGATGTGCTGAATTGCGCACCAGTCCTGAAGTGGATGCGCAGACTGCTAAACCTGCCTCTGCTATAGCATACATTGCTTGCGCCGCCCTCCGGAGGGACTTTGGATGAGGAGATGCAACGTCAGTGCTGGTCGNCTTTGGATGAGGAGATGCAACGTCAGTGCTGGTCGCTGCTGTTCGTGAACGTGCGGTACCGTTGTTCTGAAACTTAAAAGGGAATTTATTGACAGAATGCTTTCACAACTTATCTAAACACCTAATTTGCAGTAAATTTTTTACTCTNCGCTGCTGTTCGTGAACGTGCGGTACCGTTGTTCTGAAACTTAAAAGGGAATTTATTGACAGAATGCTTTCACAACCTATCTAAACACCTAATTTGCAGTAAATTTTTTACTCTAAAGAAATAATATGGCCCTAATAAGTTTATGAAGAGTAGGTTTTTTTTAAAATTTACTTGTTAATTTTATTATGGTATTATTATATGCATATGTTTTTTTTTCTGGGTGTGTCCGACCTTGGAAGCTTGCATGTTGAGACGTGCGTTAAATTTAATTTATTTCTGAAGATTCATTTTATTTTTATAAAAATTGTAAGTATTTAAATTATTTCTAAATATATTATTACATGAATGCTCATATGAAAAAATGCACCACTTCAACACACATCGATTAAGTTAATATCTTTGTTTCACATAACATATCCAATCTTGATATATTATATGCAGCATACAACCGGACATTTCTTTGAGGATATTTCGAATATGGCATAAGAAATTATAAATACCTTTTTTAACCCCTGGGGCTTCAGTCATACAATTTCCATATTCGATTCTTTAGACTTATTCCAACTTGTCACAACCTCTGTTTATGTACGTATTTACAAATAAAAGTTATGTATGTAATACAAATTAACTTTGTTAATTGTTTTTAAAACTTGGAAACGTATGTATATCGTATGATATACACACATGCGCTTTTTTTAAAAGGTAACTACGAATATGACGTCACAACAGCTGACTACGGAAGTGATGTTGGTGCTACGAGGTAACGCTAATACACTGCACAGTAAGATATATTGTACCGCTCAGATAGACTTCACGTGAAGCGACACACTCACTGCAATGCTCGGATTCGCGAATGAAAAGTATGAGGCGAAGAAAACTCATGAATCCACCCTGCCGGTAAACATTATGAGAATAAAATGTAATTTGGTTACCGGATGATACCTCAACGGTAAGTCTAGCCAAACACTACATGAATTTTCCATGTTGGTACCTCCAGGCTTTAAGCTGGTGGATGTACCGAAGACGCCCATTTATGTTCCGGTCGTGATTGAGAGTGTACAGGAAGTGGTTGTCTCTATAGTAGACCAAGATAGTCGAGTGATTAATTTCTGAGGTGAGGAAATAACAGTACGTCTACATTTACGGAATGATGGGTCTGAAATTCAAGCGGTCGAGTACTAAGGTATTAAAAGTGGCATACTGTGGCAAACCGGAAGTCAGTACGAGATGAGCACCCACCATGTTGACATCTGAAAACGTACGTTTCCTTACAGGATTGGGGCTAATGGTCAACAGATATGGACATGGAAATATTAAATATAGCCGACCCCAGCGAGCTTCGAAGACGCGATCACCAAGGCGGAAATCCACATTTACACGTCCTAACTACCAGGTCCGTATGTACCCTCTTCCGAGGTTCGGATCCCAGTACAAAACCAAGATATAAGCACCGTGCCATGTAATTCGTATTTGAGGTTCCGAGGAACTATTACAAAGGCCGACAGCTCTGTACCTGCGGCGAAGCGACTAATCAGAAACTGAATATTACACATGACAAGTAGAATCGCGCACGAGCTGCATTGGATGTGAAGTGGATGCAACGAGAGATGTTGGAATTATGGCCACCATAAAGAATGATTTCTCATTGACACACACACAACTGCCAGCGACTGCAATGGCAGGCTGGGGGGATCGAAGAGAACTTTAAGGTCCCTGTCTACGCTAATGGGAAATTCGAAGTATGTATACTACTAGCCATGGTGCTAGGGTTCGCCGAAGACTACAGGCAGGTAATTATCAATTCCAAGCAGTAGCTAGTTATTCTTAATGCCAACATGCAAACGGAAGCGGTCGTTGATACCGTCGCCGCGCCGGAAGCCAGCCACATCGCTGACAATACTGTGCATTGAGTGGTTGCTCCCACATGTGCAGGCAAAAATGTCAGGGATGATCGAAGCAATCATTTTATCACACCGCGAGCCCGATAACAACCTTTTCTTTCCTTAGTCCGAGTGTTTATTTTAGAAAGCTCTGCCACCTCTTCTTCATAACCTGGCATTATTAAAACGCACCAATAAATTATATCACAAAAGCGAACAATAAGCGATAACTATACGCTTATAAATCACACTGAAAGAAAAACGTTGTTGTAGGAACCATAATTCTGTAGCCGTTACCCTTCGAAAATGTTGAAATAGGGACAACAGTCTGTTTGGTTGTGGTTACCCTACGAATGTTGTTAAAAGTATATGGTAACGCCAACAGAACATATTGTAAAATGCCAGTGTATCACAAATCAGTGACGTCATTATTTTCTACAGGGTAGAATGTTGCGGTTACACATGAGTAGGGTCCTGACTACATTCCTGTATGGTATTCCCTACAATGCGGCTACAGAGCTGATTGTGCACCCGGCAGTAACATATGATAGTGCTAATATCTGTTCTGTTGTCTTTACTGAGCAGCAGGGTGGCCCCAGCAAAACTGTACGGTAACCTTAACCATCTGTTCTGTTGCTTTTACTAAGTGGCATGGTAGTTCTAACCATTATGAGTGGTCTATTGTCGAGGTGAGAGACACGGAAGAGGTAAAGCAGGAAACAGCAGACAGAGAAGTCTCTCTCCTCCAAGCTAAGGTAAGGAGAAACGAAATGGTTCCCCAAACTGATAGGATTTTTACCATCGACTGGCCATCGGATAGGAACACTATCGATGCCTCTGTCCAAGCCTGGCCCTTGGGAGCCAACCCGAAAGAACCGTGGGAACTCAACGACGAGGTCGTACGAGGATCCTAGATGTCAAGACTGGAAGATCCAAAAGTCCTGATGGCAGCAGTTGCCCTACTGATTAGATATATGGACGGGGGAGAGAAGATCCTCTTCCTCCACATGGAGTGTGTTGACAGGCTCACCGTCGCCCAGGTGGGTCTGCCTACGAACACGGAGGCGCTTCTGAGCTTGCTCAAGGAGTGCTTCTGGAGAAGGGGGGAAGAATTTGACCCGTCCAAGATCTATAAGGATGCCGCTCGCACATACGGGAGGCTGTACTTTGACTGCGGTAAACCCTTCACGGGGTATACAGTGGTCAGGTACTAGTCCTTCTCCTCGGGCGGCTCCTTGCCAAAACACCGGATGCGACAACCCACCGATCTTGACCACTTCCTGGATACAATATGTCTTGTTCCAGGAAACACCCAGATACAACGACCCCAGCGACGGACCCGGAATGCGATTTAGGAAGTCGGAAGGAACTACGCAAGTTTTTCCAGGAATGGACGAGGCCGAAGGCCCGAGAATGATAGTGGAATGAGTGTATTTAATGTGTGAATGGAATCGAACGTCTGCAGTGTGGTGTAGATTAACGCCCTTTGCGACCAGGGGCGAGGAGGCGGGAAACAATCCTGGCTACCAGGTGTTTCCCAAGTCTTGGNCCAGCTGTTTCCCAAATCTTAGTCCGACACAGCCTGGTTGCACTGGGCCGAGAATGTGCTAAGGGAATGCCGTCATACTTAACTTTTCGTGTGTAGGAGAAGCGCGAGCGCGGTAGTGTTTAAAATGTATTGTGTTGTAAGTATTTAGCTTTTTTGTTTTAAATTCTTTTCGAACCAGTATGACGGACTCAAAATTCGAAGTTCCCGGTGGCGCCCTGCGAAACAAAAGAGCCGATCTAGCTTTTGTTTGCGGGAGTTAACGTACAGTAGAAAGAAGCGCTCCTGGTATGACCTTTTAATAGGTATCGGCCACCAGGAGGGGAGGTTTGGTGAGGAAAGCGCCTGGTCCACCGGAAACTTTTATTGTAATTCCCTCGTTCGCTCAGATGATGCACTGCTATCTGTACTTATTTTTCAGAATTTGAAAAATTCCTTGGGGAAGCCGGCAGCCTCAAACTGCCGGGCCTTGTGCAAACAGACGAACGCTTTAGACCACTCAGCTATTATATCAGTTATGAGATTCATGTTTTTAAAAGTACTTGTTTTACAGTATTTAATTTTTAAAAGCATGTCATGTAACGTGTCTGCTAACACATCTCGACGCTACTAATTCACACATGAGTTGGCTTATTTATTTAATAAAATAATATTTCCTTTATGTTGTATATATTTATATTATACAACATTGGGTGTAATCTGATATAATAATGTTTTCACGTGTAACGTTCGTGTAAACAGGTTTTCTTTACGCATCATATAATCCGTAGTACCAATAAAAAATATGGCGTTAGTTATTTCATTTTTATGTCCTGTTTGTGTAAGTGGTACACGTCTTTTAAAAACAAATAGGACACTCCAGCACCCTTGTTGCTATTATTACATTTAACGCCTAACATGGCGGTGATTGTCAACTTTGTAAAGGTTGCACAGTACCCTCACAGACTATCAACATCCCCCAGTAGATAAATATTACTTCACAATAGCAACATTTTTCTATTTATCTTCTGTATTATCAACTCTACTAGTTCTATGATCTTAAAAAGAATTACAGGGTGCCTTTAATAGTCCGCGATACTGTCGTAATTACCATACTTGTTCGTTAACTCTGCAATACCAGTTATGTAATCTTAACAGAATCAGACGGTACCTCCACAGTCCACGGCACTGTTGTGACTACCATACTTTTTCTGTAAAATTTGAAGGAAAAAAAACCTAGGTGACTTTCTACAGAACAATCTGTTGCAGTTACCAAACTTCACTGTTGGGTTTACAGTATATTGTTCTGTTATCGTACCAATACTCTCAGATTGTGTTCACAACTATCTGTATAGTTCTTACGACAGAGAACATTGTTCCTGCTACAGTAAAGATGGTCCCCAGAACAGAATAACTTTCAACAATATTTAGATTTTCTGCTTACAATTTGGATTGTAAAGTATTACAGAACATTCTATTACTGGTACTAAAGTGTAGTTGTCGCTACCATAAAATGACATAACAGCATTGTTCTGTTAAATTCTCTCTAATGATTTCTTTCAGTGCAGCTAATGTAAGGTTATTCCATCAGCTGTTTGGAAATGGTACTGTAGGCACACACGAAAACTAACTTCCCCTGATAATGGCTTCCTACGCCGTAAGGAAGGCAACTCTACATTTTGTTGTCTGTATTGTTTACTTACTGTCATCTAGCATAATGGTATGCGGTAAGTGACTGTAATAAGTACAATAACTTGCGCTCTAGGGTTGTTACAATGAAGCGCATCGATTAGAGGTCATGTAATTGAAATTCCGCCTTATTGCATGTTCCACATTGGAGTACACAAAATTCCTCACACCACAAAAATGACTTAAGGGGGAAGTACCCTTGCCATCTTGGATTTACGTATTTTCCTCCATAACTTAATTTGCCGAGTCAATATTAAAAAACGAAGCTAGTCAAGGCATAGGGAACCTTTTAACAGTTACTTCGAAATCCCACTTATTTTTCTTACGTGATTAGTTTCACATCTGTAACCGTAATCAAACATTACCTAATTATTTCATAATTTCAATCCCACATGGGAAAATACAGGTATAATTGAAACCCTACAAATTTCAAAAAATTCGTTAAATAGTCCTCTATGTCATATCTATCTTTGATTTTTTATTTCTGGTCATACATTTTCATTACGAAGATTTGTAAGACAATTCGAAGATGGAGTGGATACTACCCCCTTAAGTATTCACTTTATTGTAGAATATATTTTTCTACTGCTCTACCCTCCCAAACGCACGCAAGCTCTTCTTGCATAACCTCAATTTGATAAAAAAAAAATTATCACAATCCCCCTTTGTGCCTTGTACTCTTCATATATTTGTCGTATGGGCCAGTGGATGGAATAGGTGTAAGTAGTGTTCGCAGAAGAAAATTAGACTGCTCATATTTGTCTTGTTTAACACGAGTCAGCACAACTAAATCGTATTAACTGCACTAAAAGGGGCGGAGGCAATTCTGTGCAGGCTAGCTTGTGGTTAGGATATAGCATATAGTCCGGGCTATTTACGTATCACGTGTCGATGAAAATTAATCTGTACAGTCCATTGATGGTATACTTCCAACTTTTCTGAAGCCCTGCTAAAGTTTCACTTTCAAGTTATTCCTCCGTCTCGTGCAAAAAAAGCTTAACTAGTTTAGAAAATTACACCAGAGGGGCAGCGCGCCGAATTGATGCGCACTCAGTTCGATTTCACTTTGCACGAGAACTATTTCTTACTGGGAATTACCAAAACACCTATTTTCTCCCCGTTTTTGTTGATATTAATTATAAATAAAATGTTATACTTTGTAGATAAAATACAGGTAAAATGTTAATTCAGCCAAAACCAAGATACTTTTATGTTAAAGGTAGTACAAAAAAGCCTCTGATAAATGACGTATTTTGCAAACAACCAAACGTGTAATACATGGGGTGATTTTTCAAAGGTTCGATTAAAAAAAATGGGAAGAAACCGTGAATAGACCTTATACGTTGTAAACCCATGCTTACGAAGTTTTTCCGTTTCTTCACGAATAATCTTCTCTGCGCTGATTCACACTCATTGCAGGGCAACGAACAGAATAGTACTTACTTGCAAGCAGTGCTCTCGCATAAACGGCTGACTTCGTCTCTGGATGTTGTACTCCTCCTGATGAAGAGGTTGACAACTTCCAAACAGTGGCGCTTGGTACGATCACGCATAACCATAAGCATAATCACCGCCGTCGCACAGTAGGCGGGCGCACTTTTAACTTCCTCGTGCTAAGCTAATCACAGCCCCACCTCTAATACTTTACAATCCCAGTGCACCAACATAAACTTAAATTTTTCGTTCATGAAAATATACGCTTCAGTTAACTCGTGTTCATATCTTTTCTCACACATTGTTTTCGGTGTCAATCAAACAAATTTAAAATTAGTTACAAGATAAGTTGAAAGTCAGGGAGGGTTAGCACTGAAATGTTTGTTTGAAATAAAAGTACCGGAGAAAGTTATTATTTATCTGACAAGTTACCCAGCTTCAGAATGAAAACCGCTCCCATAAAACGTATCGTTTGGAAGTGAAATATAACTATAATACATTCACGGTTACTTCACACTTTTCTGAAGCCCTGCTAAAGTTCTACTTCCCGGATATTCCTCCGCTTCGTACAAACTACGCTTAAATAAGTCTACAAAATTACACCAAAGGACAACGCACCGAATTCGTGCGCACTCATGAGTAATAATATTTTGCACGAGAACTATTTATTACTAGGCGCTACCAACACACTTCTTTTCTCACTGTTTTTAATATATATTTATTATAAATAAAATACTATTATTTTATACATAAAATACTGGATATAATTTCAATTTAATGAAAAATAAGATACTGTCATGTTAACGGAGGTATAAAACGATTGTGGTGCAAGTCATATTTAGAAAAACTAAACACTTCAGACATGGGGTAATTTTTCGAAGGTTTGATTCAAATGGTGTGAAGAAACCGCGAATAGACTCTATATAAGGAAAGAAAAATCCGTCTCTATAACGTATCTATTACGTTTCCGTTGCGTATATGGCGATGGCGCTGGGTATGGTTGTGCTTGTGGTTATTTCAATGGCCTTTAGCAGTGCGCTTGGGCAAAGACACGACCTGCACGTGGTCTACGAGTTATAAACACGCTGTTACGTTGGCAGCTTGTTGAATGGACAGGTGCACTTCTTTCCTTCACCTGCTTCATTTCAGTCTGGCCAGTAATGCATCAAGGAAGAGAGGAATTTCTTTTTTTCTTATCGCTTCTCCCTGAAATGCTTCCCAGGAATCACGGACATTTTCCTTTCCACGAAAACTGCATCTCACCACGGCACTTGCGATATCACGTCAGGTGTGTCTAACCTATTGTTAGACTTAAATGGCCGGCCGACAACGATGTCACACAACACAGAGCCTTTTTTTTTATAGCAGCTGTGTTCGTTTTAACATATTCGTTTTGTTACTATCCGTCTCAATACAGTTAGGGTGCGGCAGGAAATAAAAAAGAGGGGTAAGGTAAAGAAACGTTGAACGCCTGTTCTGAATACTTGCACAGTGCTGTATTGTGAATGCAGACTTCGACCAATCGTATTATGCAGATGCAAGCTTGTTAAAATAATCGAAACTAGATTAAAGCCTCCAGTATTTTTTCTGGCTCTGCAGAATACAGGAGTTGACTAGTCATCGTGAGAGGCATTGTTGGTAGAACTGGTTCGTAATTAACTCAGCACTTGAGACCAACCTTTGAAAAAAATTCCTGCTCGTAATTACATTTATTTAAACGGATATACTGACTGGCTTGCTGGCAGTAAAGTTGACGACGACACGGCAAAAGTAGTTCCGAAAATATGATGTTTAAGTTTGTAAATTCCAAATCAATAATTTTTTTTTTTTNTTTTTTTTTTTTTTTTTTTTTTTTTTTGCTCTCGTAAGAAGCAAAGGCTTGGCACATTAGTAGGGACACCCGATTTTCGCGGAAAGAGTACGTGTCTTGTTGTATTTCAAAACACTGTAGCTCATCTTCACCTCTGCGATTGGGTGGTTTGGAATTTAACTGAAATTTATTCACTGCATACTGTTACTAGAAAATAAAAACATACAATCATAGTATTAATGGAAAAACCTTAATAGAAATAAAACAAACTCTACAGTAAAAATACATTATAGATATGTAGATATATATACATACATACACATATACACACACATATACAGAAATAATGATCAAGTTGGACAACAAATTATCCGAAAAAAACGAAGACATCAACACAAACAGCCAAAATCACAAAATATGCTAATCAGAGCAAAATAAAGTCGCAATTCATACAAGCATCAAAGTCATTTTAAAAATTCAACCGAAATAGAACAAAAATTTCAAGAATAAAGGTAAACACTGAAAAAGAATTAATGCTTATCAGAAAAAAAACTATTGGAAAAATTAAGATAGCATAACTAGAAAGGATGGTATAACTAGAAACAGCCCTATCGCAGATCAAACATAACGCAAAAAATTGCAGGTAACGAATGCCAGAAACAACGAAGAACAGCATAACTACAAACAAGACAAAAAACGTCAAAATCACATATGAAACAAAAATCAGAAAATAAAAATTTCACCATTCTGTTCTCGCCCTGAGGTGACTACAGTATTTGGTTAGGAATAAAACCTGGAGCACATAAAAAATTATTGTAACACAAATGTGTACGCCAGTAACACTCCAAGCAATGGAAAAAAACCGATTATATTTTGAATACAATTCAATCTTACAATTACTATCGAAATTCGTAAACAACAATATTAAAAAAACGAACAAAAGAAATGATTTTACTCTGTGTGTCAAATATACCGATGACTCGAAGTCAGAGAAAATAGTTTGTTTGAAATAACTATTTTGTTTTTTGGTTGGTACTATCCAACATTGGTGAAGGACTTACGTGTCATCGGCATTCCTCGCGGTTTGAAAATAGACTAAAAAAACATGAAGATGTGCATACATTTACGTGACTCAACATAACCCCCAGCGAAAATCTGTAACTGATTTCGCCATAATCAGGGAGTATTCTTATTTGAATCTGCATGACGTTAAAGTCTACAGAGGTTCAGAATGTGGTGCTGATCGCTATGTGGTAGCGCACAACTACTTATGGTTGATGAATGATGCAGAAGATTGGAAGCACTATACGCCTATCATAATGAGGCGAAGAAAGCTGTGAGAAATGCGTGGGACAATTGGCGTAAACAAATCAATGGCTAATTTAACATGGAAAACTCTGGAATCCCTACGACTCGACACAACAAAAAAAAAAGATTGTTTTGAATCATCATGGACATGCGCCATTGCAAACACTTCGTTGAAGTCTTAGAAAACCTACTAGTTTACGTTTTCTGAGACTTCAACGAAGTACCTGCAATGGCATGTGTTCATAATTGTTCGAAAAATCAGTTACCCCCATTGCGAGAATCATTCAAACAACACGACAAAAATAAGGCTCACATATACCTGATACTATTCTAAGAATTTTACTGAAGATCGTCCAGAATTCTTCGTTGTAGTGTAAACGGCGATTATGTGTATTTTAATGTAAACTGATGGACATGGAAATCCCAATGCCCTCTTTCCTAATGTGAAAATTTATTAAACCATCACAGACTCATAGATGATAGTACAAATGAGTGATGATTAGTCTTTCATGTATAGTAGGCGCGTTGTTTGGCATCCGCAAAGCACGTGTCCAATATGGGGCAGAGCCTCCACTAGCGGCTATGCAGGCAGCGATGCGACGAGACATCCCATCACACAGGTGGCGGATAGTGTCCTGAGTCACATATCATCATGCTTCCTGCAACGCACACGTGTATCAGCCAGTGTTTGGGCAGGTGGTTGACGGTGGTGCAAACGTCGACCCATCGTAGCCCATGCATGGTCAACAGGTGACAAATCTGGAAACCTGGCAGGCCAAGGAATGGCGTTCACATCTTGTAGAGCCTGTTGGGTGATGCGAACTGTATCGGAACGAGCGTTATCTTGTTGCGTGATAGTGTCGGGTACGCTACGCAAAAAATAGAAGGAAATGGAGCCGCGTGACCTCACTGAAATATCACAGTGATCTCTCCGTGCCTACAACCACGAGACGCGACCGGGAATAGTAACTGATGGCACCCCATACCGTAACACCAGTTCTCCGGGGTATACGGTGTTCACGAATCAGTGCAGGATCTTTGCGTTGCCCACAGCGGCGGTAAAACCTGCTGCGATCATTACCTGCATTAAGATCGGAGCGGGACTCGTCGAGGATCACAATGCATCGCCATTTCTCTGTCCAATGTTATTGTACCTGGAACCATTGTAGGCGCGCTGCACGATGCCAAGGGATCAAAGGCAAACAGCACAGTGGAAGCCGTGTCTACAGCGTGATTCTAAAATCATGGGACAAACATTGAGGGATGGTAGAGCTAACTGAAACAAACAATTATTGTATATGAATATATGGGCGGAAGTGACGCATTCAAGCACAAACACAAAAAACATAACACGTTAACGGAAACATAAAATGTTCATCAGCAGCATACTTAACGAGTGATTCCGTACAGAAAATGTTAAAACAGTTGCTGGAAATGCATCCACCAACAGTCACGCATGCTTGGCGACCTCTACATATGGCGTGATTGGCTGACAATGGTGGCGTGCGTGAAATACCCGGCGTATTTGAATCTGTTCGCCAATCACTCCACCGACGCTACCAAGCTTGCATTACTGTCGGTGGTAGCAAATTTGAGCAATTATTATAAACATTGCTGTAAAAAGGCATTTAGCGGCGACGTTGTAAATAAACAATGTGTTGCATTTCATGTGTTATTTTTGTGAAATACAACACATTGTTTATTTACAAGTCTCATTCAAACGGCAATGGATGGTTCTTGTTGAGACCTGCAAATGCAGTGAAGGCCCCCACAGACTGCAGGACCGAATGTGGTGCCACGTTCTGCTGCGTTGCACGTTGGCGGACACCATGATACTCTATGTACGTAGCGCGTATGGCAGGACCGATACCCACTCTACGTGACGTTCGACCTGCACGTATCCACACCTGCACACATTGTGCCACAGTGACGACTGCACGGCCAGGATGAATGGCTGTACGTCGAGCCGACCATTCGGCTTCGTAAATTTCGACCACACGACCCCGGTCAAACGGCCCTGAGTGGTGGTTTTTTTTTTCGGCAAGCACAACGCCGTTGCATATTGATTTGCCTCTTAACACCCAAATTTCTAACTTTCCAGCCTGTTGTAAGCACTGGGTACTGGTCACAATCACCTACTATATCACGTGTTTCAGTGACGTCTCTGCGACGTTATTTTGAGCATTAGAACTACGCAATTAGTAATGTACGTGGTCTTGATTTTATTGCAAATTGGATTACAACTTATGGGTGCAACGATGTCTTTATCCAGCAGTGTATAAACAGAGGCAAACATAATAACGCAAGCATTACTGGTGACTATGAAGAATGGACGAGATTCAAGGCCGAATGGACTCGCCATTGAGATCCTAAAAATTGTACCAGATAAGCTAATAAACCTTCTTACATGCTAATTTAATATTACTTCCTAAAAATAATAGCAACCGAGTGGAAGGACAGCGTATGTTCCCAAACTTCATAAAAATGCCAACTACAAAGGAGGAGTAAAGTCGCAAAGTTATAAGGAAAAAGGACTGAGCGCAATTAATTCAGTCGCAAAGTTATAAGGAAAAAGGACTGAGCGCAATTAATTCAGTCGTAAAGTCATTTTGAAATTACTGCTACAAAGGCGAATGAAACTCGATATAGCGTTTTAAGAAGAGTAAAATGGGTGTCATGAGGGAAGGCCACTTGTTAATCATTCATTCGGTGTTAATCACATCTGGAAATGTATGGTCTGTGGTAGCAGTCCCTCCTGTGAACTGTGAACTGTGGCCTGTGATATCGGAAAACAGTGTCGGAGATTTATACATTCAAGCAGTTAGAACGTTGTGCAGAGCTGCCGCTATCAGTAATGAAATAGGAACAAATTTATCTGAAGAGTTGGTGGTTACAGATAGTTGGGTGATAGCCCTACCCCCGACGTTGTTCATCCTTCACTGTAAAACTTGTAACAGTACAGAAATTTCTCTTGTGAAATTACTCGTTTGTAAAACTACAAGAGCTGTGTTTGTAATAGATAGGGCCAGTGACTTTTCGCGTAAAAATTGGAGCACACAGTAGACTTCAGTACTATATACACGCCTCAGCTGTTNGATAGGGCCAGTGACTTTTCGCGTAAAAATTGGAGCACACAGTAGACTTCAGTACTATATACACGCCTCAGCTGTCGTTATACCTCCATTGGCTGCTGGTGCCGTGTCCGTCCTTGACCAAGCCACTCGGGACTAAGTAACTCCGACACTGAACCTTCGTGATTCGTGCGCAAACGGTTAACACGGACCAGAACATTTTTTTAGCCAATCAAAGAAGTTGGACGACCCTACAGTGCTTTGGACTGTATCTTGTCTCGAAATCTTTTCGTGAAATATCACTGCCCCTAGTAATATACCTCAAGAAAGGTTTGTACTATACTGACCCGTTTCTACGAGTTAAAGCAAAATGGCGGGGACACAACAATGTAAAACCGTATTTAGCTGTTTGTGCAAAAACGAGGGGCGCTGTAAAGTGTATNCAAAATGGCGGGGACACAACAATGTAAAACCGTATTTAGCTGTTTGTGCAAAAACGAGGGGCGCTGTAAAGTGTAGCTGCGTGAAAAAATTAATCTATTGCATGTTTGAATAATGTACAACAATTAAAACAACTCATAATAAAATGACGGCAATTTTAAAAACACGTGACTCCATTATTAATTAACTGTCCGTGTTTCATATTTACACAGAACTCTCAAAATGAAATAAAAATGCGTTCTTAAATCTTTTGACCCGAATAACTTCGGCAACCATTTTGTACGTATTGAATATTATATTCACTACAAAAATAGTTAACATTATAAGTCAAGTTGGTTTTGTAGTTAAGGGTGTGGNTACGTATTGAATATTATATTCACTACAAAAATAGTTAACATTATAAGTCAAGTTGGTTTTGTAGTTAAGGGTGTGGGACAATGACGCAAGGAGAGTGGGTTCTAGTCCTGTGGTGGTAAGGTGTGGATTTTTTTTTCTCGTTAATTATATTTTGAAATATTTTTTCCCCTCTTATTCTCTGTTGCTAATACATCATCACATTTGTTTTCTAGAAGAAGAAAAAATATGTCCACTTTTAAATAATGTTAGTGGTAATACAAGCCTATCATTTGTAATATTACAAATATATGTTTTGCAGATTTTACAAGAAAACTGTTTGTAGTTCTGCAAAGGATTTTTTTGGCAACTGGGTTTCCAAGGATTTTCTCTTATAAAAGTACAACAAATTTTACAGTGTTAAGACGTTGGGGGAAGTACTTGTCAATATATGGGCGATTCTATAGATTAAGATAAGCTCTTCACCTTTGATTTGACCGACGGTCAGATTATTTTTGTAGATAATGAGGTGGCACGTGTTAAAAAGCTAGGAAGTTGGACAAAGCATATCAGGAATGAGGTTTAACCAATATTATAATAAAAAAAAGGAGGACGTTAAGTCGCCGAAGGCATAAACATGGTTCAGTAATCAATCAATCAATCAGTAATCAACACGTTAGTTCAGAACCAATATTGTGGTTGGATGATTTTAACTCTCACACGTCTCAAGTGTCTGCCAGCCAATCACGGACGTTCAGTGTTAGGGTAGCTTTATTATGATTGGCCCAGTCGAGTAGGAAATGTCTTCTCACGCATACACGCGGCCAATAGCCAACGAAAATTTGCAAGCTCGCACGTAAGAAAATGAAGTCTAGCTTGAGCATAAATCTTTTCCTGAAAAACAGGTACTTCTAATGATTACTAATGAATGGTACAGCAGAACTGAAATCGCCAGCAGTACAGAACAAATAAAGAAATAAATGATTATTACTGAACACATATATTTATACACGAAACAAAAATCTGGATCTATGAACCACTGTTTAAAGAATTAAGACTTGGGAGATGATGCGTGGGAAAGAACAGACGAGGAAACAGCTATTATGAATGAAGATGTGACTTCGGAGATGTTTAGTATGAGTTGACATTTCTGGAAAAAAGTAAAACTTGGGAGGTAACAAATACATATAGGCACTAAAATATTTGATCATGTTGAGACATGCGATTGACACGCAGGTCATCTTATGCAAAATAGGTAGAAACCGGAAAAATTCGCTATTTCAATGAACTGCAGGCTATGCTCTGCAGTCTTGTGTACAAATATGCCGATATTAAATGCACGTTGGTTGTATGCTGTCACAGTGGAAGGCGGCGATTGGGCCAGCGTTCTCCAGGAGGTGTCAAACACCGTGTGCATCAATAGCTAAAGTTATATCAACACACGTGTTTTGAATTATAGCATGTCTCAAAATGAATAAGCAAATTTTTCAGGTCTCTAAAATNAAGTTATATCAACACACGTGTTTTGAATTATAGCATGTCTCAAAATGAATAAGCAAATTTTTCAGGTCTCTAAAATAGGCGACATAGTTAGTTGGATTGGGTTACAGTACAGAGAAGTAGATGAAGTCTTGGAGGAACTTGATAAGANAAAATAGGCGACATAGTTAGTTGGATTGGGTTACAGTACAGAGAAGTAGATGAAGTCTTGGAGGAACTTGATAAGACGTTGTTAGAAGAGCAATTCTTGAGAATAACTTACAGGCTGATGACTGGAGGCAGGTAGGTTGTGTGTTTAACGTCTCGTCGAAAGCAAGGCCATTCGAGCCGGAGCAAGTTACACAGAGTAGCAGGGGCGGCGAAGAGAATCCGCTATGACCTGCCTAAATCACATCCCATGGTGTGATTTAGGGAAACTACGGAAAACCGGCATCAGGATGGTCGGACCGAGAATCGAACCCGGGTCCTCCAGTTGCAAGTGCAGTGGTTTAATATAGCTCCACCTCGCTCGGCGCTGATGACTGGAGAAAGACAAGTAACTTGAAATCAGGATGCGGAAAAGGCTTCAATGTTGTTTAAAATTATTTTCCAAACAGACATTTGTGAAGCCAAACCACATTTCTCTTCGTTTAGACTTCACCCCAACCCACAAACCCGGTCCGTTGTCCATTCGCCGATGTTACGATGAGAGTCTACTTTTGCCCTTTGTTGCAGATGGTTTTCTGGTTCTGAGTCCCTCAGGGTGCAGAATAATTACATGTATAGAAGCACAATGGCGTGGCTGTCGCTTCGGTTCGGGTGCACGCACTTTGCTGGACGACTGCGCTATTCTTTAGAAACGTCTGCTTGGTCGGCAAAATAGTAATGTGGAAGGTTATGTATCTTGTAGACCGGCGTCTGGCAAGACAGTCTCTAGGCATTCGTAATCGAATGGCATCCGGCCATATTGTTAACCTAACTTTCTTATGCGAAGTGGGATACGCAAAGCAGATCTGCTTCTCAGTGCTCGGTTCTTCTGAGTCCAGCATCTGCCAATGGAAGAGCGGGTCCTATTTCGCAAGAGACAATAGCTTACAACCATTTGGAGTCTTAATCTGCAAATCAAATAAATTCGCGAATTCTTCCCGTGATAACTACTGGGGTCTCTCTCCGCAAACACGTCAGATCCTTCTTTTGTTCTTCGTTCTGCAGCTCCTTGTGAACTTAGCTGCTCGGGTTCGCTCTACGTGGCTTGGTGGGAAATCTTTAGAGTAAGAGAAGCGTGACGTCATAAATATCTCCATTACGTAAAAAAAAAAAGAACTGGGACTTAAATTTTCCCCCCTCCGCCGTGGCCGGCCCCCCATTCAGCAGATAATTAATTCACGTGGTCGCTTCCAGGGCGAAGCACCGTCTCACGCTGGATGGATGGAGGCAGGACTGCGCATGCGCCGCCAGGCGAGACTAATCACTTGCCAACTTCGTTCACACGTTGTTCCCGCGGCAGTACAGCACCGCGCATGAGCGCTGTACCCAGCCCAAGCGTGCCTGCGGCCTTCTCCAACGGGAACTACAAAGTTGCTTTACGACAAAGAACTGAGTCCGGACCGTATCGTCTGTTTCTTTGTTTCCAACGATTTAATTTCGGGTTGAGTTATACTTGAACTACAAAATTTTACATTTATTAACTCTACTGCAGTACCGTAAAGAAAAATATCAGCTGTTTTTACGTGATCATGACGAAATGTAAGAAGTGTATTTTTCGTAGAGTTCAAGTGAAAATTTTCGAAACGGCCAGTTTTTAGATTCACAAAACAATTGCAACCATGCAGTAACATGCTAGTAAGGTACAAAAGTTCCGATTTTAGTGTTTTCAGTGTTGGAATCAGCAATATCTCCAATTGTGCCGTGACAATGTGTCTTGGCTTTAGGTTCTAAGTCTGGCATTCATAGTCACTTTTGCGACGGAGATGCGAGGCACATTCGACACGTATCTTGTTTTGGCACGGAACGAGATTCTCGAACTTTCAGAGCGTTGTTGTCTGCGCCTTGATTTGCAGTTGCGAGAACTGTCAAAGTTAGGAGAGATTTGACCTCCACTAAACATCCTTTTTAAACTCTCCTTTTACTTGTAAAAAATGGCGCACGCCTTACATCGTTTCGATCATTTATATGCAGTGCACTGACGGATACGACTATTTTGTAGTGGTGGCTAACACTCCTTGACTCACACAAATGGAGAGGTGGTAAAATTTTAATACTGGAAATTAGTACAATGGTACCTAATCCAATGGATTAGGTACCATTATACTAATCTGTTATTCGCTCGTCTTATCATGGTTTGATGCAGATGTCTTTTTATTTTTGATTGCCGACAAATATATAGAAAAAAAAAACTTGGAGGAATTAAGCTTTTTCCTGGAAGAAAATTTCCACAAATTCCAAACGCCAGAGTTGTAAAAAATTCAACATCCCCCCCCCCCTTTTTTAAAATAGTGTTTTGAACATGTATTGAGATAGTTCAAGTTCACTATCGTAATCACTCGACTAACGAATATAGGCCTACTGTTACAAATAGCGAGGGGCGTATACGAGTTTGTGAGAAATGGAGTCTTATTTAAAAACTGAAGTACTGAATTAAATTTTTTTGAATTTATTTACGATGCCATAAAATACACACAGTTATTATTTACAACATTTAACCATCTATCTTTACTATGAACACTTGTTATTCTCAGTGAGCGCAATATTTAATGACAAAATCAATTCAAATTAAAGCCTTTATTGGTGTCTTTATATTGGTTAGTCACTAATTCACACTTATTATTTACACATATTCAATCTTTCTATCTCCATAATTGCAAATGTCTGTCACTCACGCTGGTCGGTGTCACTCTCACTGCTCAGTGTCGTCACAGCTCGTCGCTTCTCCGGCACCGCACACGTGGTGCTTAGGGCCGCACAATGCTCCAAGCCATATGCCGTCAACTCGGAGGCCCGTCGCGCTTATATACACCTGCTGGCCCAGTCCAGAAGGTTCCCCGCACCCTGAGCCACGCTGAAGGAGGGTGAGGGCTATGACCAGAACATTCTTATTACGATAAACCAAGGCATTAGATCTCCAAGGACAGGACTTGCACGGAGCCTCAGTAGGCTTATCGCGGCTTGCGTTGCAATCGCCCCTTTGTAAATTGTCACACACTTCTCGGGTTACCAGTGATGCCCTTAATATACCGTGTCACGAGGGCAAAGGAAACGATGCAGAGCGGTTGCATGTAACTATATGTTACTACTAAAGCACATTGTATATGTAAAAAACAGAGTTTTATTTCCATATTACTCCTAATATTTTTGAATTATTATCATTTGTCGCATGTTTTGTGTTCGCTTTTCAAATGTTAAATCGTGAGTTTAGTAATTTCACTCCCACAGCAGAGCGAAGATTGCCACGGCAGAATATATGGGATAAGTGTAAGATTTTTCGTATATCATAAGTACAAATAGTACCGACTTTAGTAGCATGTACATTAATTTACGAATATTTTAAATAACGCAAGCGTACTTTGACGAATCCATTTTAGTTTCTATCTTATTCTTACACTGGTGGAAGATGGAAAATGAACACCTGGACGGAATTGTCACACATAAATGGAGAGTGTATTGAATAATTATACAGGCTGTACACTGTATATGAAAATGATCACAAGGTCGTACACCTATGGACAGAGGCTACAGAGTGTCTTGAACAACAATGTCAGTATCTTGTGTGGCCGCCTTTAGCGACGATGAAGTCCTGCAGTAATGCGTAGAGACGACCATAAAAGTGTCGAATGTCATCTTGGGGAATAGTGTTCCACACTAATTCCACCTGTAGTTGCAATTGGTGGAGGTCTGTTGCCAGTATTGCATGTCGCAACAAATGCTGCTCCATCATGTCTCACACATGTTCAATGGGGGACAGGTCGGGTGATCGTGCTGGCCAGGGGAGTTGACGAACACCTCCGAGAGCATGTTGGGTAACACGATACGTGTGTGCACGGGTTTTGTCCTGCTGTAAGAGGACATCTCCTTGGCGTCGTAGGAACAGCAACAAAATGGGCTGGATTATGTTCTGGATGTAGAATTCAGTGTTCAGTGTTCCCTCAACAAACACCAGAGGCGTGCGGTCATTGTAGGCTATTGCTCCCCGGACCATGATCTCAGGAGTGGGTTCTGTATGTCGCTGCCGTTTACACTCTGGTTGTTGCCGCTCTCCTGGTCAACGCTGAACTCGCAAACGACCATCACTGGCACCAAGACAGAATCTGCTCTAATCACTAAACACAACTCCTCATCATTCATCCCTCCTGTTGCGTCGTTCGCTACAACATCCGAGGCGGGTTGTAGGTGATGAGGTGTGAGAGGAAGTCTCGCGAGCGACACCTTTGATCGTAGTCCAGCATCCAGCAACCGTCGGCGATGGTCCCAGCTGACACCCTGGGTGCAACAGTGGCCCTAATATGTGCGGTGGTCGCCGTGCGATCAGCAAAGGCTGTTCGTCTGATGCGGCGGTCCAGGCGGGAGTCCGTATGCTGCTGCCGTTCAGAATTAGGTTGACGAGTATGTGCACCATCGTTGGACCACCGGCTTCACTAGTGATGCACAGCAGACACTTCATGTCCTACACATTGGGCAATTCTTCGGAAGGACCATCCAGCCTTCCTCGGGCCCACAATACGACCTCATTCAAAGTCCGTTAATTGCACGAAGTGTGGTCGTCTATGCCGCCGTGGCATGTCTACAATGCTTACTACATACAGGCCGATGCATGAAACAACAGAATAGTCTTTCACCGAGTCAACTACAGTTGTATTGGGCTCAGCGGTGTTATGCCTGGTATGCGGTTCATATTATGTCCACAGAACAGCACTGTTAATCATTGCATGTACTGCCCTCTATCAGTGCCCCATGTTCATATGGTGTTTCTACGTCACTGCTTTAGTGGTGTTCATTTTACATTTTCCACCAGTGTCGTTTCCGGTAACTGGTAACATGCTTTACATTTTTAGCCTCACAAACAGGGCTCAGAAAATCATCGCTCTGTCAAACGCCTGGCTAAAGTGGGACAGATTTTTACGACTCGAAGGCTGGCACACCCTTCTTCCTCTCTTACTGCTTCAGTACTCTGATGAGTAATGCGCTGCTCATCACTTTTTACTCTTGCTGTTTTTGGTCTTGATGTTCTTTATCGTGCCGTTTCACTCGGTCTTGTACAGGGTTTCTCTTGTAAAACCTGTCTTCCTCACTATTTTGAATAAACTCATCCCTTTTTGCTGATAACTGGCTTACCAGAGATATTCAAGAATGGATCATTATAAATTTTCTT
>NQII01006337.1:95078-122814 GCA_002778355.1 Clitarchus hookeri
TTTATCAAAGTCCTTGTGTTCCCGGCACTACAACAAACGCCGTCTTCAATGGGTGGGCATCGATGGCACACACCATACAAGTCGCCCAGCGAACAACCACGTGTGTGCAGTTTCGTGGCTACGGTAAAATGCGATATCGGGCGTCGATTAGTGCGTCGCGTGTGTCTTGCGATTTCACCTGCTGCCTGCCATCGATCTCTCCTCGCCTGTAGGATAATGTACCGAGTCCTCCGCCACCGTGGTTGCTCGTGGACAACCACTACTAAACCTTCGTACAGCTGTTCCTTTCGTTCGAAATGCCTTCGAAGCTGGTGACGACGATGCTGTGTGCAATCCCGAACTCCTTGGCCACGCTAGCGACACTTCGATATTCTTCCAATTTCTCAAAGATTCGACCTCGGGTATAGTTGTTCAAATGTTTTGCACGGGACTGTTTGTTGGCCACATCAGACGTCAGACAGCAACTCGACGTCGTTCTACCCGACGTGTACTGTGCTATAGTTTCTACTGCAATGGTGAGGGTACACGCGATCTCGTGCGTTATGCCCTTCGCACACGATCACAGTACGTTATGTTGAGCATATGCGGATGCCCTACCGTACCGAACCTCATGCGATCTCCCGATTGGTCATTCTGTCTGTTTTATCTGTTCGTCCCGCTGTTGAGTTAATTTCTTCACTTTGACCTGGAGATCTGAAAAAATTCGCGGACACATTTCAGGACGAGTTAAATTTCAAAAACTTACACGTTTGTATTACTTTAGCGATTGGCTCACGGACTACTCGACACCTCCTCGAGCTCTCTGCGCCAATTAAAAACAAGGCGACGACATGCGTTCCCAATCACGGCCTTTCACCGTGCAAGCAAGCAGCCAATGAGCAGCTGACGTGCTGAGTAGACAAACGATTGTGGAGCCTAGCCCACCAGGTCGTCGAACTCGCTGATTTTCCCGGTCTCTACTTCGACCTTAATTTTTGCACACCAGTTGTAGGAAGGTTTTTTTGTTTTCAAATGTAGGTTTAAGAAGTGTTGGTTCATAGCCAAGCCAGATGTAACAGCGAAGACTAAGGTTGAGGGGGAAGGAAAGACGGAAGTAGCGGCGAAGCAGCGCTTGCTGAGCTTGCGGGACGTGGGAGCGGGCAAACAAGCGCGCCGGTGAACCGAGCTACAACAACAACATGTAATTTCTTTACGGGTGCGTGTGTGCACAAGCTGCAGGCGGAAGAGAAGTTCTACTTCACAGCGCGGGTTAGGCCGCGCCGCAGAGAAGTCGACCGTACAGAGGCGAAACAGCCGCGCACGCCAGCAAATCGGCGCCACCGGCCAATAAAGTGTCTGAACCCATTCGCCAATCAGGGCCTGATGACTTACTTGCCGCCCGGCAGCCAGGCCATTTGGGAATCTTCTGCGGCCCTTTTTCAGAGCCTCGCGCAGCATCAAAGGAGCCACCACGCCATTTCGCCTCTTTACACTTGCTTATTCTTACGTAGAAGGCCAGGGAAAGTATTTTAATGACTTAACATCTTACTGGAAGTGTTTTTTTTTTAATTAATAACGACCGAATATATTTCTTTTAGTGTTATATGAATAAGAGTAGAGAAATGTCGAGAGTAAGTCTCTAAAAATTTAACATTCCCATCTGATCGTTGGCCGTCCCACCATTTTTCGGATCTCTATGGTGTCCTGTTATTTACTGTTCAGTTAGTTTCTGTGTTGCTACCCGTTCTTTTTTTTTTTTTTTTTTCATCATGCTGCGTTCGAATTATTGACTAAATATGAGGCATGTGCCATGTGCCATTGTTGCACGAGCACTGTTTATCTGCCATCAGTATTTCCAAGTTTTCGACGAAAATATAACTCCTCACAACTACTTCATAAATTTCTTCAGTAGGGAAAAGTCCCTGCATAAATAATTTTCTTTAAAAGCCACGAAGGTTAGAATCATGATAAAACATAGTAATTATAATACGTTCATAAAATCAGCCATTAAAAGTAGCACATGTTGTTCCGTTTCTTCGTTCTGACAAAAGTTTTCTCTTCAGAATACGCGCGATAAGGAATAAAGTATCTCCTTCGGGATATGCTTCAGGTATAGGTACATATTTTAAACAGTTGTACAGTCTGAATAAAATTCCTGAACGCGTTGAACCATTTAAGTATTTTATTTTTGAGTAGACGTACATACACCTAAAGTATTACACGAGATGGTCATGACACGAATGACAGAATTGTCATAGTACACTGAAGAGCCAAAAAAAAAAAAAAATGGTACACCTGCTTAATATCGTGTAGGGCCCCTCGAGTTAGTATAAGTGCCGCAAGACGACGTGGCATGGACTCGACTAATGGGCAGTCCACAAATCCAATCTGCGCCAATTTGAGAAAGGGTTGCACGTCTGTCACGTTTAATGATTCTCGTCAGTCGTCGTTTGTCCCGTTCTTTCACAATCTTTTTCCGGCTTGATGTTTTACCGGATTCCCGATATTCACGGTACACTCGTGAAATGGTCGTACGCGAACATCCAAATGTTATCGCTACCTCGGAGATGCTATGTCCCATCTCTCGTGCGCCGACTATAACACCACGTTCCAAACTCACTTAAATCTTGATAACCTGCCATTGCAGCAGCAGTAACCGATCTAGCTGCCAACCGCATCGCGTTAGTCTGATTGGTTCCATACCTCTGTTATTTGCATACGCACGCCTATACCAGTTTTTTTTGGCTCTTCAGTGTATATTCCAAGGAAACGGCAATTGAAGAACGTCTATGTTTGCGGGTTGCTTGAGTGAAATAATTCCAAAGCCATCTCGTCGAAGGATTCGCTGAGCCTGGCATCACTGGTTGCGGCAGTGGGGAGTCCAGGAGCCCGCGACGGCAGCGCCGCGCGGCGCCGGCACTGCGAACCACAAGCAGTAAAAAGACGACGTCTGGCGCGGATGTTCAGCCACCGTGACCGGACCTCCGCGGTCCCCTGTATCCACCCGGCGATTGTTTTTTCTCTCGCTTTGTCCGACGTTAAATGTTTCATTCTATAGTTTACGAAGTTTTCCCAGCCAGGGACGGGGAAACGGCGAGTACGGTCGCGTGACGAAGACGGAGAGAAAGACACGGGCGTCTCGCCGTGCAAGAAGTGTCCACAGGCGGTTTGCGGGCCCAGCCGAGACTGGAGGAAGGTCTTTTTTTTACCCCCCCCCCCCCNCTCTCGTTTTCATTTGGAACCGCAACAAGCAGTGGAGTTCGAGGTCTGCTGCTTGCTAGCGGTTGGGTAAGGAGGAGGGGGCGGGGCAAAAAAAAAAAAGAACATAACTGTTGTGTAAGAATTTCACATTGGCAACGCTCTCAGTTTTGTGGGGCTGAACGAAGGGGTAGAAAAAAAAGTCTAGAGAAAACGCACGAGGGGAAAATGTTGCCTTACTGCTGCAGGCTTCGTTTACACTGGGGAGCGACTTAATGTTCCCACTGCTGATCATTTCATGGTGCCCCGCAAGGGGGAGGGGGGGGGAAATTGTGGTTTGCATATGTTTGGAGGTAAACAGTTATTAAAAAGGCAGGGTGAATCACTCGAAGTAATTAAAAAAAATCGCATTATTTATTTTGCATTTAATAAGCAGCATCTGTTTCATTTACGTAATCTTTATTCACAGGCTTTTCTTTTCCAAGAAAAATATATCACAACTACCTTGTAGATATCTTGTTAGAATTAATTTCCTGGGAAAACGGTGTAATTGCAACTGCGCCAACGAGGAGGTTTGTAAACGAACAT
Organism: Clitarchus hookeri; assembly: GCA_002778355.1. Taxonomy (NCBI): domain Eukaryota; kingdom Metazoa; phylum Arthropoda; class Insecta; order Phasmatodea; family Phasmatidae; genus Clitarchus; species Clitarchus hookeri. The sequence continues at coordinate 98,844 of NQII01006337.1, forward strand.
TTAACTCAAGACCTCCGTCATGTAACACAGAATGCAGCATAAAGTAGAGCTACCTAAAGCGACCATCACTACACTGAAAAATAAGTGTAAGTTAACACATGCAAGTGTTTGGTAATTTTACATTTTGTATGTGTAATTTGTCAAATCCAACTACAGTACGTGTAATTTTACACGAATGTTCTTAATAATCTAGAGAGTACCACATGACTTTGGTGAAAATAAATGAACGTATGGCTTAATAAACACAATGTTGGTGTTAATATACATATTTGGAAGTTCATGTAAAAATAAACCCACTAACTGTGTTAAAACCTTACGTTATGTGTTTTTACTTCTACATAGTCATTGTATGAACACCTAATGTCTGTATAGTTGTACATCTGCAATTGTGTAATTTTACAACGACCGTGGGTGTGTAAACTTGCATTTCATTCTGGAGTATCTGTGAGCATATACTTACACATAAAAATGTTCGGTAATTTTACATTTTTATGTAATTTGTTAAAACGAGTAAAGTTTTTGTAAATTTACACTAGTTTCTGTGAATTAAAATATAACTACAGATACTTGTTTTAAACATGCGTTCTAGCGGTAGGCAGTAGAACTACTTCGAACTCCTTTTTTGTGTTCAAAAGGAAATCAGAACTCCCGCTGATGGAATATGCTGGTTTTTGTATATAACTAACTACCTGTTCTATATCTGAAATCAATTGTTACCCACATTTTGGGGATAAATTTTTATAACTCTGTTAAACTAACAAGTTACGAAACGGAGTAAAAATAACATGAAAATTATGAAAATACACTTACAAAGTATGTGAATTAACATGAGGCTGTTGTAAAAGAACATATGCTCACTATAGAATTGCATAGTAAAACAGTGAAAAAGTACAGAAATTGTGCTATTTCAATTACAGTGAATATGCGATTTTACTTTTTTGTTAGTGAGAAAATACACATACACAGTTGTGCAATTACAATTGCGACGCATGGGTAAATTTATTTGCCGTGGAGAGAAAATACATGAATGTTGCAGTTTATTTTCTGCCATTTAGTAATATTAATTTTACACCTTTCTATGTAAAGAAAGTTGTACAATGTATATGTTATTTTTCTAATTTTTAGGATAAATTTATTTGGACGTTGAGCAAAAAACATTGACACATGTATGTGAAAATTACACCGATGTCATTGGGGACACTACTGCCACACATATTTAGTGTAAAATTACACACTTTTTTTTACAGTGTACATGAGTACAATAAATTCTCAAATTAGCATCAGGGAGGAAATGAAGAGATGGCTTAAGTTGTTCTGTATATCTCACTTTGTGAGCATTTGATTGTATTTAAGGTTTATCGATTGGTAGATTTTTAACTGTGGCTCCATATCCCGTGAAAGCTGCAGCAGTTAAAAAAGCAATAATCGTAAATTGTCAACTAATGTGCCCTTCGCCGTCCTAGGCTGGATCATTGAAAATGAAAAAAAAAAAAATGGTTTCAGTTGGAGCAGTGACCATTTGTTGCACCAAAACGACAAGCAACGTGCTATTACCAAAGATAAAAAAAAAGAAGCAACGCTGAAGGACTTGCATAGAAGCCAAAAATAAGAGGATATGAATAGGAAAGTGAAGATTCATGCAGAACAAATAGAATAGTGGCAGTATCATGGAAGAATGAAAATATTGATTATTAAACCTGTATGCTCTCAGACCAATTATTGGATGACCTACACACAAAACCAACCTGTACTTAAACCAAACCACTTTACATCCTTGGCTCGTCCGAAATGTGAATCCGGAATCTTGCGATCCGAAGGCAATACTTAAGAAAATGAGCAACAGCTATATAATAAAATGTCGCAGAAAGAATTTAACAATAAAAGTTGGTTTATATTATAGAACGATCGATGAAGAGTAGAAACGTAGACAGAGGCTAACAACACACATGACAGATTCCTGGAATCATAATGTTATGCAGCGCCTTCGGGTCACAAACGTGAGCATCCCAAGGCACTCTCGTTACGACACAAGGATGGCACGTAAATGGAAGGTGGGATCTAGATTCCTGTGTAGACTTGGGTTTTTAGTTAAAAGGAGAAATTGTGGGCGTACTACTAATTTACTTATTACAAAAACGGTATAAAAGAGAACGTGTTAAGTACACTCGTGGTGTAGCTGAAATTTTTATCAAACACAACATAATAGCCGTGAAATTATGAATACTATCCATGGGCGATAATCGAGGAAGTAAATTATAACATACTTCTTTTCTTTAAACAATGGTTATATTAAAACCTTTCTTTTTTGTTTACCATAACAACAGATAAATAAATAAATAAAATAGTTTTTCTCTCTTTCAAAGACATGAGTATTAAATTTTTTCTTTGTTTATAATATTAGACAAATTACTTGTGAACAAACTCTAATCTTATTTTTATTCTTTTAATTTATTATTATTATTATTATTATATATTACCATGACTATGTCGTCGGTTACCCGCTATCGCTTCATTTTAAATATAACAATACTGCACAATTTTTTACTTTTAATTAAGTAGGAGACAAAAAGAAATTCGTACTTGATTAGTCCAAATTCAATAAATTAATTATTGAACGACAGGTGTTGCGTCAGAAGACTGAGAGTTCGGAGCACTCCCGAGCACATGCAGCGGGCAAAAATAAATTAGAGGTTACTGGTTGGTCGAACTTGAATTTCAGACTTTACTGCGATGCCGGGGCTGAAAAAAGTGGAATCATGGTCGAAACGACCATGCCGTGATTTGGTTTGCGTCTCAAATCCCAAGAAGGATGCAAAGGGTTGGCTACAAGGTTAAGCCATATCAGGCAAACCGGAAACCGCAATATAAAAAAAAGAAACATGCTTAAAAATAGATCGTAAAGACAAAATAATACGACCACGTCACAAAAGGAAATATCCGCGAACAAATTTACCCAAAACGGCGGATAAAAACTCTATTTCATCTCAAGGATGATGAAAGATTCCACAAGCAAATAAAGTAAGCTGGCAACATACTTTTACTAACTACTCTAAAACTAAGTGTTATATGAGCCCGCGGTAGGGACGGGAGTTAAGTGCGTCTCAGGGCTAAGNCAAATAAAGTAAGCTGGCAACATACTTTTACTAACTACTCTAAAACTAAGTGTTATATGAGCCCGCGGTAGGAACGGGAGTTAAGTGCGTCTCAGGGCTAAGCCCCATACGCCTGCAAGGAAGAGAGTATCATGCAAGGAGACATGCATCACGGCAAAGAGGGATTGGGCTGCCATGACCTGCTTTTGGCCATGACAACCTCCCTAAGTGTGCTTATAGCTAAACTATATTTAGAAGAGAAAGGGAAAATGGTAACATGCTGTGTGGCGAGAAAGCGAAGAAGGAAGTAACCTGAGCGGAAGCCTATATATACCAAGGTATGCTCCGGACTTCATGGTCTCNGCTTATAGCTAAACTATATTTAGAAGAGAAAGGGAAAATGGTAACATGCTGTATGGCGAGAAAGCGAAGAAGGAAGTAACCTGAGCGGAAGCCTATATATACCAAGGTATGCTCCGGACTTCATGGTCTNTGGCGAGAAAGCGAAGAAGGAAGTAACCTGAGCGGAAGCCTATATATACCAAGGTATGCTCCGGACTTCATGGTCTCGTGCGACTAATCGATACATAAATAGAAAGTCAAGTAAGATATATAATAATTCACAAATTACGTTTTTCATTTGGATAATTGAAAATTAAGAATTTACACAATATTAAGTACGTAAATAATTAATAAACATTAAGAAAATTATTTTATAAACAAAAGTATAAAATAAAGTAAACATAAATATTCAAACATTACACAATTTAAGATTACAAAGTTTGTTTCACAATTTCAACGTGAATAAAACAAATATTAAGCATAACTAGAGCACGTTACAATAGGAAAGAAATTTTTTTTTAGCGAAATAACAAATAAAGAAAAAAATTAATGAGATTACACAGACAAGAAACAAGTGCCAACAAAACTGGCACAGTAGGAAATGTGGACGAGAATGAAAATGTAGATAATGCAATTACACAGGAGAGTTGAAGAGTGCGGGACTGTAGTGAAGACCAAGAAAAAGGAGAAACCGTCTAGAACATTGTTTAAGGAGGAATTGAATAGTGAGCAGTGTCCTTGAGGCGAAGACTGAAGGTCAGTCGGAGTGGACAGGTGGAGAAAAAGGCAGCGAGTATCAACTGCGTGGCGATAGGGACAATCATAAGCATGTACAAATGCAATTGCGGAAGATCGAGAGAAATGGAGAACTTCCGGGTTACGGACCTGTCCTTGGCAAGAGCAGTAATGTTCGATTAAAGGAAATTCACAAGCAAACTGTCTGCGGTTAAGTAATTTCCACGGTTTCCTCAGGTCTTAATTCAAACACGTGTTAATCACAGACGAATGCAGTATTAAAAGATGTCATCGAATGGAAACACATATTTTACGTTGAAACATTACATCGTTGAAGACGAGCAGGATTCCAGACTCTGCAAAAACGTAATGTTTGATGCTTATCACGCATTTGCAATCTCGCCTCGAAGTAATGTTTTTCGCTTTGACATTGTTTAAAACATAATAAGAACTACAGCAAAATGGTAAAAATATGATACTAAAAATAAATTACGATTGTTTAAAGTTGTCCATTGCAACAGCTACCAAAACTTTCAAATTTTTAATGTTAATTTTAACGATATGTATGAATTGACAAAAATACTACATACAAAAGGGGAAATAACACATGACGAATTTTTCCATTAATTTTTTACACCCTCGGTTTAATAATCAATCGTTGATAACCACACTGTTAGAAAACGTCCGTAAAATTACGGAAAATACCGGTCACAAATTATGCAGACATCTGCGTTAAATTACGGTCTGTTCGTTTTTTCAATAACTTTTTCTCCGTAAATTTTACATAAATCTCTGTGAATTCACGGAACGTGTCCACAAAATTACAAGTTTTTTTAAAATCTGCTCTTCACAAAAAGAGGTAACAAAAATAACGTTTTACTTTCGTTATGTGAGTAAAATAAATAAATGGCGTGTGGGGAGTGCACCCAGGGCAAGGCAACACCCTCCGAGTGACGGTCTTTCCAGCTGGGATCCGTAGGTGACCGTCATCCCCGGGCACGACAGAAATGAATCCCTAGAATGGAGCAGCACTGGGATGCAAGGGCGGGGGAAGCGGGAGTACCCCGTGAAGGCCCGCCGGCAAGCGGCATCGTCCAGCACGATTCCCACATGCGAAAATCCGGGAGTGAACCCGCCGGGGATCGGGCCTGGATCGCCGTGGTGGGATGCGAGCGCCCTGGTCACTACGCCACCGCTGCCCCTCGTGGCGTGAGTGATGCGCTGCCCATAAAAATGACTATAACAAATAAAAAAACATTTGTCCAGTGGCGGGATTTGAACCCAGAAATATTTTCAACAGCTAGTCACGTTACCGACTCACCTACCACGCTTTTACAATAAATTGTGTTGTAAATACGGAATTTTTTAGAATGAAGCATGTTACCACTTAGTTTACCTTCATAATAGGAATGTGTGTGATTTTTATTCAATTTTTTTAATTTCAGGTTTACAAACAAGGATAAGAAAAAGATTTTATTTTACGTAATGTGTATAACAGAGAAATTAAAAAAGTTTAAAATATTTTGTCTTGCCGTGGGATTTGAACACGAATTGAAAAATCATCAATCAATAACCTGAACCAATCACCTACCACACCTTTAAAACGCGAGGTTACTAAAAAAGTAGTTTTATTTTCGTAATGTGCATGTTTTACTGTGTTTACGGGAATGTTTTGTCCTGTAGAGGAATTCGAACAAGAATCAACGAGCTGGCACTCCAACGAGTGGTTCGCCACACACCTGCTGCTATTTTACACAAAATAGTAATGTGAAAATTGGATTTGTATACGCTTCAGGTATCATCTGCATAGTTCTGTATCAAATCGAAGCCAAAAGAATAGGAATAGCTTCCGTATTTTATATTTACGGAGCTCTTCTCCATTATTCGTCATTACGGAGTGCCTTTCCACAAATTAACTCTACATCTCCGTAAATTTTATTACAGTGCAGTTATTCTTCACCACCACAATCTCAATTGTAATGACAATAACCACAATTTAAAATAAACAATTTGATGAGTAAGACATGTTTTAAAAATAATTATTCACTTACACGTCAACCAGTTACATATTTAATTCTTCCCACTGTGCGACATATTCGTGTATCAGTTACAGTTCTAAATGTACGCACGGGCCTTGGTAATCATTTTGAACGTTATGAGGCACATATAATTTTTTTATTGTATTTTTCTGAAGAACTTGGAGCGGGAATTAGCGTTATATAGTAACGTATACCTTTTGGTGTGATATAATCTGTTAACTTGCAAGATTATTCGATAATGTTGAGTAAAACCCCAATAATACTGAGCTCAGCACAAGTTATTTTCGAACTCCTTTAATTGGCGTTCTTTACGCAGTTGTATTCACGTACGCGGAACATCCCCACATAATCTAATTACGTAGCGTGATTTCGTATGTTCAACGAAGCAGCGCACGTAAATATGGCCAGGAAGTGTGTAAGAGGGCGCTCTCGACGTGAAAGCAAAGGAGGGAGCCCTTGCGTGTTAATTTACGTCACGAGGCGCTCTTGACGGCGTGACCGCCGCCCGCCGGCGACTGGAGAATGTCCGGTGTCTTCTCCGGCTCCGGCCGTCCTTATCGCAGTTCGGACATCTGGCCAAGATCACGAGGACTCCTAGGAACCGGTTTCCCACGGACATTAATCACTGCTACGTTAGCGTCAACATGCCGGAGCTGAGACTTGAAAAGTAGAAGTGAACGGGGACGTTTCGGAATATCCGGGAATTTCCGACGGTCTCCGCGGGGACACGTCTGGGGGAGACAGCTGCTTGTGCTGCTGGAGACTTTAACGCGTGGGTGGACACGCTCGCTGGGTGGTCCTCGTCCGTGCAGCAACATCTGTGCAGGTGAAGCCTGGTCGACGTCCTGGCATTTCTCGGGACTTCACTTCCTCTTCAATAACAACAATAAACGTTATATGTTCAGCTAATTGCTAATATAAAAAAAAAAAAAGAAAAAAAAAGAAGAAAAAAAAGCATTTCCCCCCTTTTATAAAAAACTGGTACTTATGTCGACTACATTCGTACATACATATTTTCACAATGTTCATAAGTACATTTGTGAAAGTTGACAGGAATATTTTCTTACATAGAAACAATATAACTAAACTGCCTAACAAAAGTTTATTTTCTCATAATGTGTTCTTGATGAAGCTTTCTAAATTGTGGTAATTCTCCTTTCATATTCAACGAAATGGTATAATTTTTTTTTATAACTCCGATGGTTTGTAGAGAGCAGTGTTTGCATTTGTTCTGTCCTGATGTATTGCTGGTTACAGCGAACTAGAAAATCAACCCCTGATTCTACCTTCACAAGAGCGTAGCTTCTGGGAAACGAATTTACGACTTGCAGGCAATTAAAAGTTTAGGAGAGAGTAGTTCTGCGACAAGCATTGATATTACTAGACAAAGTGTCATTACGGAGACGCGGGGGTTATGAAGTATCCATAGTCAATTATCCGCCATGACAACCGTGGCCGAAGCTGCTAAAGCATTAGGCGTATTTTCGCTATGGCATTGGTAGCAAGCTGTCTGCAACAGCCTTAACAAGAGAGCGCGAAAATACACGTGAAATAAAAATGACTGACTGGTGCATGCACCTTCGAAAACGTGTTATTGTTTTGCAGAAATAGAGCTGACATGAAAAAAATGTCGTTACTCTTCTCCCAACGGTAGAAATAATTAATCATTTTTGACCAGATACTCAATGACTTATTGGTCAGCCTATACATAGCCCACGACTTCCACAGATATTTTAGGATTACGAAGGAAACCTCAGATTGTCTACTTTGGGGCAGCGGTGGCGTAGTGGCCAGGGCGCTCGCCTCCCACCAAGGCGATCCGGGTTCGATCCCGGTGGGCTCGTGCTTGACGATGCCGCTTGCCGGCGGGTTTTCTCGGGGCACTCCCGTTTCCCCCGCCCTTGCATTGCATTCCAGCGCCGCTCCATTCTAGGGNGGGTCCCAGCTGGAAAGACCGTCACTCGGAAGGTGTCGCCTTGCTCTGGGTGCACTCCCCACACGCCATTTATTTTTTGTCTACTTGGAAGAATGGGCTGAGAGGGAACACATTAAATGATCTAATAACTGTTACAAAAACCAGTGTCTTTGAAAACTTCCCGTAAACTAACTCCGTTACCGCTTAACTGGCAGTAGAAAATACCGAACACCTTGCGAACTGTTAGCAGTGAGGTGACAACGACCACAAGCGCCGAACCACAGAGTTTGCAGAATATGTAACCAATTCAACCTAGAAAATATGCTTGGTTTTTTTTTTCAGGGCACGAGGTACTGGGTTCGAATCCCGGGAAATCCATGATTGAGCAAATGTTCGTTTATGTTAATACAGTGTAAAAGCCGTTTCCCGATATTTCTCCTGCATAAAGCGGGTATTAAAAAGAAAAAGTTTTCCATTGCCGAAGCTGATTCAGGAAAAACAACCAATGGTGAAATAATTTGCATATAAATATGTTTAAGAAAAAAAAATTGCCGTTTTTTTTATTAAAACTAGATTTTAATACAAATAATATACCAATTAATATGCAGAAATGAAAAAACGCAAAAATGGAGACAAAAAGTATATACGAAAAATGGACAACACAATAAAAGATCGACAAGAACTCTCAGCAACAGACATAAATTTTTTTTTCTCTAATGGATAAGAACAATCCACTTGTAAATTTGTCAAATACAATATACAATAACCGAAATATTAAAAATAATCAATAAGAAGGACAACACAAAATATAAAAGACAGCGTGGTTGTAAAACGCAATAACTATTCCATGGCAGGACAGGAGAGACGAGGGACCTCTGTGGTCGAATAACTGGCGTGTCTCTTCTTTCCCTCTGCCCCCTCCCCCCTTTTGACAACCCTCTGGCAGCTCCGAGGCCACGTTTTTCGCATATGTAAGCGAGTGGAAATTTTCTCGTCGCCGTCGGGTTTTCTTTCGAGATCTTCCGCTTCAAACACCGTCCGTTTTATTATTTCTCGGAAGTGGGCTTCGCTTCATTTTACGTAGTCAAAAAAAAAACTATTGTTCCATTTTTAGAGTTTTGAAAAAAAAAAAATCTTGGTTTTTTTTTTTTTTTTGGAATTGTAATGTTGGACAGTCTAGGAATGTACATTTGGCTGCACGTATGACGTCGTCTATTTTAGTCGCTTCATTTCATCCTGTCGTTTTTTATTATTTCGTACTGCCTGTCAAAGACGCTTGTCCTGCCAACCCAAAAGAAATCACGTCAGGATTTTATTTATTTGTATTTTGTTTATATTTCTTCGTGAGCTGGCTGACAGAACAAGGTCGTTGTCAGGGCGGGCAGTAGTTTGGTGAATCGGAAAATTCTTGGGAATGTCAACCCTAGAGCCGCTATCGAGGATCAAACTTACGACCTCCCGAATGCCAGGCAAGCATGCTTCCACACACCAAAAAAAATTTTTGTTTAACAAACGAAATAAATTTTCTTGAAAAGTATTTGTTTGTACTGAACAATAGTTAAACTAACTTGCTTGTGTTCCAAACATCTGCATTCGTTCCCCTGAATTAAACGAAACATTTAACATAATTTTTTCAACCTTGGTTGTTCCATAATCTACTTGCATTTACTACGCACGAACATTAAACATGCTAGTTAAAAAAAAAGATTTGGTTTCCCGTAAGCATGGCACTGTGAAATTAATATTTTATTTGGAGTGAATAAGCATGTTATTAAATGGAACAATCTGATGCCTATATTATTACAAAATTTGTGGCGGCAACAAAATCACCTAGGTCCGGTACTGTCACTTATTTTGTTGGCTGTAGAGTAATCGGGTGATTTGATTGGCTTCGTTAGAATTTCCATCTCGAAAGTTCGTATATATTTTCTGCTATAATTAGGATAGTAACAGTGTTCGTTAATATATTAATCGATTTTTAATAATGGTAAAAATTTCCTGCATGAAAAATATTAAATACAAAACAAATAAACAGAGACGTGAAAAATGAAAGAAAAAATCTATGTAAATGCTATATGTTAAACGGTAGTCATATGGATCAATTAAGACAGTTGCTTTCCTACCAGTCATTTTTGTCTACATCGCTAATGCGTAGCGTTTAGGGGTAATGTTCCGGTGGAAACGTTCTGGGTTCGAATCTCAGTAGTGTTTTCAATGAATTTTTGTAAAAACCAAAACTTGAATGTACACACAGCCTTGTAAATATTTAGTTTCCCCAATTAACAAATAGCCTACACGTTAAATGGCAATCAGTTAAGAACAGCAAGGCGTTACTGATATAACTGCCGATCCTACTTTCCCCAACATGGGTGCAATTCATTTTTAAACAATTTCTTGAAAGCTGAGTTGGTATGTACGACTTATCTCGTTGAAAGCAATATCATGAGAGATGAAATCAGAAACATATGCCGCAATAATGAGACAATTACAAATACACACGTACCTTACACGGGACTTGAACTCAGAAAACCTCGTACCATAAGCTAGTGTGCAATAAACTGCATTACGGAGGTCGGATTTGAGCATCGACTTCGAATTTAATCAGTCTAATATTTCGAATGATTGGGTTCACTGGGCTAAAATATTTACAGGGCAATCATTTTGAAAATAAGTGTCTGACCCACTTAAAAATACATGCAGTTATATATCTTACCACAATACAACTCATTCGTCAAACTTGCTAAGAATGTGTTAATTGTTTTCCGAGATATGACATAAAAACTTGATTTCTATTGCGGGGATAACTTACAAAATGGCAGAGAAATAAGGCTATATATATATATATATATATTTATTTATTTGATGGTTGTAATATACACTGCCAGCATGCAAAGATAAGTTGGAATTTGTTTCGTTAATAAAATATACTGAGATAAAATATTTATTTAGCTACCATTTTGAAAATCAGTGGCTGGCCTACTTAAAACAGCAGTTTACACCACCTGCTGCACTGAAAATTGTTTGCAGCATACAAAAATAAGTTGGATTGATTACATGGTTTCAAATATAAATAATACCAGGCTAAGATGCCTATGTTACCACAATTTTGAAAATAAGTGTTTGGCATACTTAAAACATATAATTTTACATCTGCAGCAGTACTTCTTGTTTGTCAAATTTGGTAGAAATCGGTTAATTGTTTCCCAAGATGTGAAATAATTTTTTTTATTAATTCGCATGGTGCTATCTTACAAAATGGCGGACAAAATATGCTTAGTGAAAATACCGTTGATATTATAATATCTACTGTCAGCATACACAGATAAATTGGGATTGATTACATGATGTCGACGATATAACATTTTAAGTGTTAAAATGGCTATAATGTCCGCCATTTTGAAAATGAATGTCTGAAGTATTAAAAACATACATTTTTACGTCAACTTCCACAATACTACTTGTTTGCCAAATTTGGTAGGAATCGGTCAATTGTTTTTTAAGTGAGATATGACATTATTATTTATTTATTCATGCGAAATTATTTTAGAAAATAGCAGAGACAAAAATGCTCCATGGAGAAACAATTGACAGTTGTAATATCTACTGCCAGCATACAAAGCTAAGTTGGAATTGATTACATAGTTTCAACGATATTATATTCTAAGCTAATAAGATTATATGCCAGCCATTTTGAAAATAAGTGCCTGACATACTAAAAACATACTGGTTAATATCATCTGCCGTAGTACTACTTGTTTGTCCAATTTGGTAGGAATCGGTAAATTGTTTTTTCATGATATGACATACCAATTTATTTATTCATGTGGTGCTTTCTTAAAAATGGCTGATAAAATTGGCTGGGTGTTGGCATATATGATGCTCGAAATTGATACTTTCAGCGTACACAATTTGGTCAAAATTGGTTAAATGGTATAATAGACACATTAAATAAACATAAAATATTTTATATCCACCATTTTGAAAATAAGTACCTTATCAAATTTTATTAATTGAGTTTAGTTGACCTGTCCATTACTTACATGTCAAATTGGGCGAGGATTGCTTCGATAGTTTTTGAGATATAATGTAAAATATATATTTTTCATTTGGTGCTATCTTCCAAAATGCCGAACTAACAGCAATATCCATCTAAAAAATTTTTAATGCATACCCGATGCTCTGCCAGCATACAAAAATTTTCAATTCGGTTGAATGGTTCCCGAGATATGACATATCGCCCGGAGTATTAAAACAGCCACCATTTTGGAAGTAAGTGGCTGGTGTAGTTTAAAACTATAAAAGTCAGGTGTCCCTACTAAGTACTATATATGTACCGAGTTAGGTGAAATTCGGTTGAGGCGCACAAAAATTGCAAAGTGGGGACACATACACGCACAGAAACGCGCGCGCGCACACACACACACACACAAATCTTTCTTTCCTTCGGAAAGTTGACTACAAATAATCTGGGTTCAGCAACACAATATTTAATTGCGTCTATATAAACAAATAATTTGCTTCTATCAAATAGATTTTGTTTTATTCGAAAAAGACCCTCTCTGTGTATAATCACCAACGATCGGTTACTTACAGCGCTCGGCGATACGTTTACTCAGATCTTCTTTTGTTGTGGCGTAAATGGCGATCAAAAAGCTTCCGCGGGATGATAGACGTGTGGACAGGACACGAGCAGAATGCAGCACACTTTTTTTCGTGGTTACTTCCAACTTTCATGGAGCCATACTAAACGCCTTACCGGGGCTACCCACCATGTATCCTTCCACCAAATGCAAACAAAACTTACACAGATGTGAGTTGGGTAGATAATTAAAAAGGAGTATTTTTAAACATCACAATGAAATGTGTTTCGACAAGTTGTACCTTAAATCGCAAACATGCCAGTTTCATTTTACAAATAAAGTACCATAACTTGGTGTAATGATACTGTTTATAACAACTAATTAACTAACCTTAACTTTCCTCAATGTTTATACTCATAAATATTTTGTTTAAAAACTGGAGTAAAAGCGAAAGTTTCTTTAACCAAGGTAAAGACAATTTAATATCAAGATAATTACAAAACGCTTGTGTTATATTAATTATTTAGGAAACTACGAAACCTGTTTTGTATAGGGCTATTTTTTTAAAGATTTGATTCAAAAGTTCAATGGTGCTGTAAACAGACCATAAATTAATTTCTTATTATTTTAAAAGACTCTTATCCGGCAGGATGTCGTTTTCAGGGGAAAATGCGTGGTGGAACGTTGAGGTACTACCCCTTCCGATCTCTTCCACTCACTTACAACCCCCGTCATGTATCACTATAATTGTAGGCTGTTAACGGTTAAGAGGGGTCTTTCGAAAAACTTTGAAAAAAAAAATAAAAATAGTGCTTGAATTTAGTGCATATATTGTACCACACACGTTGACTTACAGACAGATAGCAAATGGAGCTGGTATTATTTTTTATTTTCATCTATTCACATTAGAGTACCAATTAGCATAATATTAATACATTTAGGTTCAAACAGTTTTGCGTTTTCAATTAACTGACACATGGGAAGTGGAGAGATTTGGACGGCTCTTAACATCGTGGTCCTGAGAGCGACGAGGGTGAAATGAGGTGAGAATGGAAGGGAAACGCGAGAACCCCGAGAAAACGCCCACCAACCAGCGGCATCTTTAGGCACAATTCCAACACGAGAAAATCTGGGGGTGACTCCACCAGGAATCAAACTTGGTTCACCATGCTGTAAGGCGAGCAGTCTAACCACTACACCACCGAATCCCCTACCGACGTAGAAATAAAATTAGGCCCACATCAATGTAAATTTTACGTATGGTGGAAGGATGCGGAAATGATAAAAAAAATAGATCGTAAGCAGCCCATAAAATTCTAATTTGGGACTTGCAAGCTTTTCTCCGCGGAAGCGTCTCGGCCTGCGTTGAAGACGTTCCACCTGGAGAACTGCGCGGTTCGCCGAGGCTTGGTAACGCCCCTGCCTCCCTGGCCAAGGAAAGTGCCTGCCACGTTGAGGACGAGTGGTCAGACCGCCGGCGGGGAACAGCGCCGTGACGCCCCTGGTCGTCCTGCGCGGAGACTTGAACGCTGCGATGAGCGAGAAAACTACTTTCTCCAACACCGCGGGGACGCATCACCGCATTGCTTTGGCCAGCACCGTCCCCACGTTTAAGTGTGTTCACTCGCCTTAACTCTTTCAATGGTTTGACGATATTTTACGCTTTTGAACCATGATGTAAATGTCAATTTCAAGGAAACACCAAATCGTCTTAAAAAAGAACATTTTAATACTTTTTAAAACTATAACTTTTAACATTTACCTTAAAATTTTGCCACAAAAATTTTCAAAAAACGTATTTAACCATAAGTTTTTATTAAAATTTGGATGTTTCTCGAAACTAAAGAAATGCCAAGCAATTTCTTTGACATTCAACGCCTGATTCGCCAATAATTACGTCTTATCTTTTGGCTATTTTAACTTGAAGTATTATCGTAAAACTTAAAATGAAACTATTTTTTGTACTAATTCAGCGAATTTACAGGAAATGCTGTTATTTTGTTCTGGTGATATAAATTATTTTGTGCTGTTGCCGAATATATTTCTTACGTACTGTTTTGAATTATGTGTGGCAAAATAGTTCCCCCTCTGTTTGTTTCTGGAAATTATTTACCGCTTTATTTTGGACTTTTATTTTATGTCTTATCACAGAAGCATAAAATGTGCAAAAATTATAGTGCATACTTGTGGACACTTGAACTCCCTTCAGAGTATTCGTCGCACGCAGAAAGTTTCTACATGTGCTCGGCGGTGGACCACTGACAATTTCGCTCCCCACCACGGATGTAATGTTCAAGCTTACTAACACAAGAGTAGCTATCAGTAACGTCTACACTCCCCTCTCTCTCCCAATTCCCATCACCCTTATTCGCTGGGTCACATCCTTTTGCTCCTGCATCGGATACACGTTCCGACACTCGTCCAGTAATTCTGCAACACCTTATTAATAATTGTTTTTCTCTAAATTTTCAGCCACAACAATGGGAGATGTATATACAAAATTTTAACTAATAGTAAGACTGTGCTCTAAATAAAAAAAATTCAAAACACACAGAACGGAAATTTGTAAAAGAAATGCCGAATATGTCAAACAAATTGTTCTATCCGATGCAAATATACAAATAACTTATACCTAATAATTACAAGAGGTTTTTTTTCAATAAAATGAATATTTTGAATATTTCATACTGATTATCTGCTTAAAAAGTTCTCAAAATTCATATATTGTACACGCTTTCAAGCAAGTCGAGAGAGTTGCAATGCGTAGTTGAAAAAATTGTGATGAATATTCTTAACGACGTTTAAGAGTTCGGAAATTATTTTCTACATTTTAGCACATTACATATTTTCTTGCCATATAAAATAATAGTCTAAAANATAGTTTAAAAAATTGTGATGAATATTCTTAACGACGTTTAAGAGTTCGGAAATTATTTTCTACATTTTAGCACATTACATATTTTCTTGCCATATGAAATAATAGTCTAAAAAAATAATGAAAATGTGGAAAATAAAATTTAAAAAACGAGTGAAAGCGATTACTGAAACCGTAAATTTACTTTGATACTTTTTTTTTGGTGAAGGTAGTAATGCGAGCTGCTGCGGGGTAACATAAGCCCCTTGGACTGGATATCTGGGAATGTGAAGAGCGTATTCTGGTGGAGAAAAATTGAAAGTATAGAGAATTTAACTTTGTAAATCACCACGATATTGCACTGACGTCTGTCGGTTATGTTCTATGCTTGTAACTGCGTTTGTTTCTCTTCCCAGAAAATGTTGTAAGGTCATAGTTTAAAGTTTAAGCTAATGTATTGTACATATTTACTCCTTATTTTTAGTGTGTCGTATGGTACAAATAACGGGAATACCACTGCTGAGTTTAACATAAAACCTCACATGAAATTAATGTTCCTTTCGAAGCTCTGTTTTAATACACTGTGCCTAAGGTGCAAATATGAGCCCTAATATGTTTTGATAATGCAAGCCCTCCTGTGAAAGGGTGTATATTACAACCACTAGAGAACGTGTTCCATTCTGTGTTGTAGATGCCGCAAAAACTGCGTCCACGTAACAAATCAAGTAGAAAATTATGGAACAAAAACATGACACAGGCAACAAAATACATATCAGAAGGGAATGGGTTTTAAAAAGTCAGCAGAATCCTTTTCGATTCCTAGAGCAACTCTTCAGAGACTTGTTCGTCTCGACATGCCCCCTGAAGCAGCTGCACCATCCATTAATTTCGGACGAAAACCAATTATGTCAAATGAAAGGGAAAAAATAGCTGGTGGATTATTTACTTGTTATCGAGAGCAAGTTTTATGGCCTAACTAGCAACGATGTGCGACGATTAGCTCGTCAGTTTTGAGAAAGAAACGTCGTGGTTCATCTGTATCTTAGAATGAAACCACAGGGGGAGACTGATTTGATCACTTCATGGACCGCCATTAAAAATGTTTTATCATATCATAAACCCGCAGAAACCTCGTTTTAAAGAGATAATGGCTTTAGTAGGAACGCTCTCAATGATTTTTTCGACATTCTAGTAGCTCAGTTTGAGAAACATAAGTACCCAGCAGATCGCGTATTTAATGTGGATGAAATAGGTATTTCAGTGGTGCAAAATAAGGTCCCTCGTGTAGAAGGGCTGAAAGGCAAACGCCATGCGAGTGCATTGAGTGCTGCTGAGAGAGGATCTGTTGTTACAACTGAGTGTCGCATGAGTGCCCATCCTATGTTGACTTTCCCTAAGAAAACAATGGCAAATACGCTAATGAAAGGGACTCCATCTGGAGACATAGGAAAATTTCACTCATCTGGATGGATAAAAGTTCATTTGTTTACTGAAAGGTTCCGAAATTCATTGTACAAAACTAAACTCACGACAGAATATCTTATACTTCTAGTTCTTGACGGACACAAAACGCACACAAAAATTGTTGACATTATCGGATTTTGCCCGAAACAATATCATATGGCTATTGTCAGCCTTCCTCCTCATATAACTCTCAAGATGAAACCCCTGAATCCTTCATTTACGAGACTCTTGAAACACCATTATAATGAGAATCTAAGACTGTGAGTACACCATAATGAACGTCCATTACAGAGCACTTGGAAAGCACTTACTTGGCGTTCCAAACAGGAATAATTGCTGTAAATGGATTTAAGGCGCCTGAAATTTACGATCGCAACCACAATGTGGTTAACAAAGTCGATTTTGCTCCCTGTGAAGTGTCGTTCAAACATAAATTCTTCAAGCTAGTTAGGATATAGCATCTGAAGAGTCTGTTCTTGACGTCCCAACTGGCGCTACGTCGCCTGAAGACGAAAATGCAGTCTGTCAATTTCGTGAAGGAATGTTTTCTGAGGATACATGCGGTGAACTTTACGTCCAGTGTTTGGTGAGCTAAATGTGGGCTCACAATGATTGCGCCGGGACCGAACCGACATTTATGTTTGCGAGTTCTGCAAGTAAATATGTAAAATAAATTTCATTTAGGTTACTTTTGATGTATGGTGTACATTTTCAAACTCTTGATAGATAAATTGTAATTAGTTACATCATTTAAATAACCGTTGCATTATCCAAATACTTGTTTTATAACTACAGAGTTTTCTTTAGTGATATATGTCACGGGCCCATATTACCAGCACAATTTTTTTTTTTTAACAAACCATCATTACTATGTAAAATAATTTATGTTTTTAACCATTGCCGCTAACATGAACATTACGATACAATGTGATCAAATATAATTATGTACTTTAACTGTAACTTTCAAGCTAAAATTGCTCCATTTAATAAAGATACCGCCTGAAAATAAATAGGGGCCATGAAATCACACTTATCTCTATAAATATGAAAAGTGAATAACATTATTGGTTAGACTACAGCTAAAAATAATTTTTCAAGTCATCAGAATGTCATGGAAAATATTTTCTAGGAAATGTATTAGGAGGTTCACCCATATTTAAATTTGAGTTAACCCTTTCAGACCCACTTTGATTTCCTGTTTCAGGTGTTGCAAGCAAAAATGTTTATGATGCGTCCTGTACTTGAATCGACACAACACTTGTTTCGTTGTCACAGCCAATGAACTGTAGGCTATACGTTCAGCTACAGTAATATGAACCAATTATGACCTAGACCAGTAATATGGCTTGCGAATCATTTACCCACATGAATGGTCATTGGTTATTGAGCTTCGCGGTGTACAGTGCAGACCAAAAATTACCTACACGTGCGTAAGGTACACAATTGTGCACACTGGGTCTGAATTGGTTAAATTAACTTTTTTAAACTTGTAAAAATTAAGATTTTAAGTTAAACTTCTCACACCTACACTTTAAATACGTAATTAATGTTATTTTTAAAGTATTTCGTATTTTTTTCAATCATTGGTATCATGTCATCAAATAATAAAATATCCTTAAAATCTAGAAAGAAAATGTTATCACCTGAACAGATGTAAGGAAGGGTAACACACGCTTGAATATATAGCATGTTCACGTTTAACTGAGACATTTTGAAAGCTCTAAGATCTATATTTTATTTCTCATTTTGTATCCTTCTGCCATATTTAATATTAACATTGCCATGAGCCTGTTAATATTATTCATGCACCATTAAAGTAAAACCGTGGAAATATTAGGACAATGAATGTGTCATTAATATAAAAATTTATTATCTAATGTGTGTAAAAAAAAGAAATACATACTTCAGCAGGCATATATCAAAACATTACACTCGCAATACGTTAAATATAAAGAATTATTATTATTATTTCGCTACCAACTGAACTGGGAGCCAGCATGTCAGTAGCACATACTACCACAGTCAGTATGTCCGCGGACTGACTGGCATCCGTGTGTAGGCAGCCACGCACCACGGCGTTTGCGAGCGTAGTTATAGGCAGTGACATTCTTCATAAGTCCGACTCAAATGCTATCACTTTAACTTGAATGGCCTATAGTGACTAGCCGCTGCCTCCTCCCCCCCTCCCTCTGGGATCACCAATTAGACCTCGCGGCGTAGGAGAGGGGATTCGTCGAACGGGATTCTCAAGTGGGGTGTGTGGTGGGCACTGCCGTGGTGCGGGGGTTTTCTCGGGGTACTTCCCTCTACACCCTCAGTCGTCATTCCGCCGCTGCTCCAACCACATCTCGCCTCATCTCATTCCTTGGGCTGGCTGTACCGACAGGCGTGTCTCTCGGACAAGGCAGCCTGCTGTGATGCATGGCGACCCAGCCTGGAGACTGGCAAAAAACGCACGTTCTAATTTTAAAAAATTTTCTTTTTGGTTTATTAGAAATAGTGGTTTGAAATGATACAGGGGCGGAGAGAACCCTAGATACATATTAAACTCTGTGGCCAAGAGGTAGTTAACATATCTTAAAATAACGAGGTTGCAGGTTCGAATCCCGGGTAAGCAACGGAGGCGCTTCCAGCGGGCAAAGATAGCACTAAAGGTTCTGCGGAATGAACTGACGCTAGCAGCAGTACCATCCTTTAACTGAGAACGTTTGTTTGTTTTCTGCCCATGGTTTTGTGTTACTGGAAGCGAACATTTTTTTAAAAATGTATCCAGAAATGAATTTTACATATGAAAATAATAAAAATGATAATCGCAAGAGCTGGTAACATCACATAAAATTTGCCACACTACAGGCTTATTCTTTATCCTATTGTGTGATTATACCACTTCCAGTAGCAATCAACGTGGGACGTAATTCCACCAACAGCACAATATTCACTTGTTTCTGAAAGCATGTTTGCAGTAAACGCTGTGTGTGTCGCGCGCTTGCAGCCGGATGCAGCTTGTGTTTTATTCGCTACAATCGCTGTCAATGCGCTGCCTTGCAGGAACGTTGAGAGCTGTCGCAGCGCTTTTGCTCGCTAAGCGGGTCAGTGAGCGCGTGTGTAATTTTTATATACAAGTTTAATTTGGTTTAGTACTCAAATGGATATTACTGGTTGTGTTGTGTATTGCCCCCACTTTGATCGAGCCACAGAAATGAAGATACGTATATGGTGAAGACACCATATATGGTGAAAATACCCCACGAATGGGCTACACTGAAATGGTTTTCGTGTATGTGGTAAGGGGTTATTACTAGGGTGTAGTTGTTAACTAACCAAGTTGTCGTATAGGTAGCTTGTATATTGTAGTCAAAATGATAATAGAACTTGTAGTAGAATGCCCACGTTAACAAGAGATCAATAATAATCAACACTTCAATTATAATAAAAATATACCACTCCTGAGCAAACTGCCAACCAATAAAGCAGTTCAAATTATTGAGGAGCGTTTAATTATTACTGTGGAAATTCTTGTAAATAAATATAAGCAATCAATGTTTAGATAAAATAATACATGCAGCTTAAACTCAAACGCTCAAGTCAGAATATAATTATAATTGCAGTTGACATTTGGCAGCTTACTGTAGTCTTTTCACACTAGGAAAAATATTATTCCATGTCCAATAAGAAAATATAGCTCACTTGGTTCCACTCCATTAATCAGTAAATAACTTTTCTTGCCTCGGCTACTCAGATTTATAAAATATTTAGGAAGAAGCATTAGATGTCTACTTCTAAAGGAAGTGTGGGCAGATTTTGTAAGGAAAGCTTTAGAGAAAGGGTTATGCAGAATTCTTAAAGACTAAATTAGAGAAATCATATTATATCGGGCTGCTGCCATCTGCAACCTATTTCAGTATTTACTTATCTGTAACAGTAATTCTTCTAGAGCAAGAAGTTCTCGTAGTTAATGATAGCAATTTATTTACTATCGAACAGGACACGCATATACTCAAGAGAGCCCTTTTCTGCAAATTGACTATACGGGAATTCTTCTTTTACGCCATTCGCACACCAGTGGCATAAAATAATGTCCTGAATAAGTCTTGGCTATAGGATCCACCATAAGCAATCATTTTTCAATATATTTGCGATAAGTTTCAGGATTCAATATGCCGACTTAAAAATTCCAAGAACGGAGATAATTTTTCAACACAGTCCTGTTTGAATTTGCCATAGCACAATAGGCGAAGCACTTCCAAAAATTACCTTGCTGAATATTACATATTGTAGTATGCTGCCAACTATTGACCAATGTTTACAATTATAAATATTTATTTTAGCGATCTGTTTTTAAACATTGCTATCTTAAAATGCTGCATTTAGACGTTAAGTTAATTTAACAATTCTGAAAATATTTCAATCTGTGCTCTTACTCAACTCCAATACTGCAATTAAAGATGTAAAAAATGTAATGTACAAACATTTGCAAAACATTACAAGCACATAGAGTAACTAAATAACAAATAATTCTGCCAATAGAACTGTCATGCAAATAGTAAATTCAAAAAATTAATTTGCAGTGGAAATAAAATAATAATATTATAAGTGGGCAGAAATACCAGATTATCATACACTACAGTACGTAAGCCGTTACTCTATTAGTCATAGGGCATACATAAACAATATTACAATTAATAATAAGAACGATTTTTTCTTGTCAACTCTGTTCACCTGTGTTCGCCGTTTCCTTTGTAGAATGTTTCATCTCTGACTGATATCTCTTTAAATTTTATTCGAATGGGCATAATGACGATTCTGCTTTTCTACTGGAAACCTAGTCGGAAACCTGCTTACAAACGAAACTAACTTAAGCTAACATCTAAGTACAACATTTATGAGATAACTTACGTGTAATTTGGACCCGCAATATTGTGACGAACGTGATATCTGAGCGACTCGGCCACGGAGTGATCTTGATTGTTTTCGTAATTGAATTTATTTATGTTGCCTTTCATCCGGGGAGTACAGTGAAAACGTTAAAGTCTCGCACTTAAAAAGTGATAGGCTACGCAATCTCGTGGCCGAGTCCATTTTACACGGCCGGCCCTAACGTATTTGTTTATCACTAATCAGCATCTTGTACATAGGTAAATCCGCGTATTAAAAGAGAGGTCGATGTTCCTCGACTGGTGATGCGATTTCTGTAAATCGCCTCGCCATTGTCGATATGGACGCCCGAGACATGTTTACAACCGTGACCGTCACGCAACAATTAGCTTTCACTGAAGTTACGTAAAAATATCCGAGCGGCTGGGCACAAGTCAAACGAGAACTGCCGAAGAACTTTGATTTAAATATCATTAATTGTTCGAATCCCGAGAGTAAAAAAAAGCTGTTGTCTCGCGAGCAGTGGCCATTTCATGAGATCTCACGCAGCATTAAAATAATGCGGATTAAATTAAATTTTTTACTCGAGTTGCAATGATCCAACGGTTTTTATCGACCGAAGTATACAAATAAGGCGCAACACAGTATTAAGGTTCCCACTTAAGGGAACCACAATTTTACGTTAACACTTTTAACACCTTTGATTACAGTAGGGTTGCTGAATTTTATTTCTCTGTTGTAATGTTCGGAATTGTTTTTAGCCGCCTTTAGAAAGTAATTTTTTTCATATCGCTCTCATCATTACAAATTTTTTGTAAATGTATAATAAGCTTTTTCGGTGTTGTAAGTAATTAAAAATATTAATTAACTCACCTAGAAATGTAGATTAGTGCAGAATTTGTAAGTCGAAAATGAACTGCATATTGCCTCTCTCCCAACAACATTTCCTGTTTAACCAAAACATCTACTGAAATGACCATTTGGAAAAAACGTGTGACAGTTATCACCTTTTCACCAACTTTAATCAAAAAGAGAACACCAGGAAACCGCAAAGTTTTGGAGACCCGGCTAGTCTTGCATTTCTATAGATAATCTTTTTTATTTATTTTTTAATTATGTGGTTTTCTCTATTTAGACCTAAGCATTTATCCGTTAAAACCACCTACTCAAAATCACGCCATTAACCCGTTGTGTTCCAGTGAACAGTTTTAATTTGGCACAGTTGGAACAGTGTTTAGTAATTGTATTTGTCATCTGATAAAGTTTATAGAAGTAGCCTACACCGTCAGCAGTGAAGAAACATGGGGTTCGGCAATATCTTCCCTGAGTTGAATATTAAAAAAGCGGCTACACATGCAGATGCAGATAGTAGTGTATATTAGTCGGTTTAGGCACATGGCATCCTTGAATTTTTAATAATTATATTGGTTTATAGTGTCGTTGCATGTCATAATTCAATTTTTCTCATTTTTAATTAAATTTATAAAAAGGCTAATTTAATAAACATTTCTTAAATTTTGTTGGCCTGCCACTTTGGTACCCAGTGCAGTGGAAGACGTGTTTATCTCCCACCCCTCCGCCATCTCAAAAACCTGTATCCAAAAAAAATTGAAACATTAGGACACACCCCCACCGATCTCCTCACCGAACACCAACACCCCTCTCCGCGCCTATCACCAAAACCAATACCATCACCATACACCCTCTTCTTCATGCCTTCATACCATCGAACCCACCCCCGCCATCAACCTATTACCCTTCTAAATCATCCTACCTCACCCCCTACCCTTACAAACCAAATCCATCATGCCACCTACCAACCCCTTCCACCAAAAACCCTACCCCCACCCCTAGGACAGAAAAATTTTAATAATCTAAGATAATGTATTGTCATAACCCCGCTCACCCTGCCCCCTCCCTAATCATTAAAATCGACCATAGCACATTTCCTCATACCAATATTTAATTTATATTTTGTGTATTAGGGATACCATATATCTTTTCATTGTCTTATAACTAGAGACCTGAAAAATTCGCGAGTTCAATGACCTGCAACTAGACTCTACAGCTTTATG
>NQII01006338.1:0-14152 GCA_002778355.1 Clitarchus hookeri
GTCACCCTGCATATCACCGAGACCGGTGCCTGGGAGTAACCATGCTGCATTCGGTGAAAGCTTGAACCCAGGTTTGCTTGACCTGCCACAAACGAGAAATCAGGACGATTTTAAGGTTTTTTTTTTCTTTTCAGGAATGGGCCGGGCGGAATATCTGCTTTCGCTTCGAGCACGCATCCCTCGTGAACGCCTTCGAGAATGGGAGATTTTTATAGTTTGTGTTCTTCCCCGCCGAGAGGCCAGAGCGTCCAGTGTGCCGCAGTGTGGATCAAGCAGACTGCTGCCTCGTCCGTCAGTGTTCTCGCATTCGCGGTGCTGCCTTCGGACAACAGCGTGNCAGACTGCTGCCTCGTCCGTCAGTGTTCTCGCATTCGCGGTGCTGCCTTCGGACAACAGCGTGAGGTTAGTTCGTTAGTTAGTTAGCTAGTTAGTTAGTTTTTTAAACTATTTTAGGCATGGTGGTCTACGTATGTAGCATTGCATAGTAAAGATTGTTCACGGAAAAGTGA
Organism: Clitarchus hookeri; assembly: GCA_002778355.1. Classification (NCBI taxonomy): domain Eukaryota; kingdom Metazoa; phylum Arthropoda; class Insecta; order Phasmatodea; family Phasmatidae; genus Clitarchus; species Clitarchus hookeri. The sequence goes on from NQII01006338.1 coordinate 510, forward strand.
CCACTTTTGAAATCCCTGCTTGTGATCTACTTCGATACCTATTTCACATCCTTCCGCGAGTTGTGAATTTAAAATTGGCCATGGGACTGATCACTTTATTCATGCGCCTGCCACGTGAAATTTTTAATGATGTAAACGTGTTGCTTATTGGCTGTTCGCGGTCGATTGAGCGTTTAAAAAAAAATCAACCTTAGAGAAAAGTTGCTGCCCTTACCCGCACGTATTTAAACGGGCGAACTGTCTGGAATGCACCCAGTTTAAGTTGGTAACGACGGAGGGAAAGTAGTTCTACGAAACGTTGATTAAAACATTTTAGGTACGCTTTTGTGAATACCGAAATGATTACTTTTGCTTTATGTTTTGAAACGCATTTTTTAAGTGCAAGAATAAACAAATTTATAAAAGGTCAACTTTTCTTTAGTTTTACAGTTTCTATTGGCTGACGCATGAATAAAGTGATCACGCCCATAGCAATGTTAATTTGGCACATGGCGCAAGAATACACGATGTGCATAGAATTAGATCTTAAGCTGGGCTTTCAAAAGTGCTCAGTTTACCGTGAGCACCATATATATGCAAATACGTATTCTAATATGAATAAAACAACGAACTATTACTTCAATGGTCATAAATTTAAACGTTGGCAATACAGCGCTGAGTTTTAAGAATAATTTTTTATTAGTTCGCTACCAACTTAACTATGAGCTGTACTATAGCTAATGTGTAGTTAAGATCAGTGACTTCTCCCAAAAGTTAATTTTTAATGTTCCCTACTTTACCGTGAACAAAGTATAAGCGGACTTAATGATTTTCTCTATGTACACCAGAAGACAGCGCTTAATAAGGTAATTCCGTCACGTGGTGAGAGACATCGATCGTTAGGGCCACCAGTGTTTCGCGAAAATAATTACGCGAAGGCTAGACTCCAATATCCTATGGCGTACGTGCAGTATACCTCTGGTTATTGGCCACGTATCTCTGTCGGGAGACAGTTCCTTACCGACTGGGTCAATCAGAATTAGGTAACTCCTACACTTGAGTGTCCGTGATTCGCGGGCAGACACCTACAAAGCGTGACAGTTAAGATCATGAAATTACGAAAGTGGATCTGAGCTCTAGTGTTTTGGAGTACAAGTAGTCAAGATATCGTTCCACGAAAAAACAGGTAGCCCTATCAATCGTTGTTGAGACTACTGTATATTCCACAGTCTCACGAAGAACTACTGCCAACAACACCAACACATACACGTTTATGTTGGTAAGGATGTGCAGCAGTGTGGTTTGCAGATACTTGTCCAGTTCCGGACAGGAAAATTTTGTTCGTTGCAAAGCGTGAAATTATAAATTCAGATGTGCTTGAAAGAGTTAATTTTTTTTAACGGAGGTGGCTAAAAGTTCTATCAGGCCACACGGTTGCCGCCTCGAATCTCAGATAAACAATGCACGTGCCCGTCGACTTTCAGATGTAATTTTTTTTGCGTAGTATGTAGCGTCTTCCCCGACAAGGCAGAGTTGATTTCAATACATCACTGCAAGTCGGTAGAAGCCACATCCTTTCACGTCACAATTAGGTGACACAGTGGACGGCATGCAATTATACAGGGTAATTCTAAATTCATGTGACAAACATTGACGGGTGGTAAAGCTCACTAAAACCAACAATTATTGTATAGGAATATATGGGCGGGAGTGACGCGTTGAGGCACAAATACAGTGCTATGAAATATTTCGTTGTAATACAATTCTATTAAATTTGCATTAACTAACTGACGTTGTTCCCTTAGCAAAATTTAGGTGTATTTTCAATTAGGCAAATCAAAATAATATTTTGTTCTAAGTGAGAAAATATTTGTACCAATTTAAATAGACGTTTGGAAGTTTCTACTATTTCTTATACATACGTTCTTATTTGTAAACGTCAGTACACATGTTTTCTTACATGCTTGTCAAAGTTTCTTTTTTTTGCGCCACATAGATTCAAAATCATCCGCAGGGAAACACAGTAACACTTATTGAGAAGGGTGTTTGTATTAATTCACAACTTACGGGAGGCGTGGCTTAGGAGCTTCCAGCTTTCGCCGCTAAATTTCTCGCAGTTTATGGGGCAGCGTTTAGTAAACAATGATTGAAAACGTGTGGTTACTGGTCTACAAGTAATTGAAATCGCTTTCAGTCGTAAAGAAATTTTACCACTTCAGTTGGTATTCGTATTTTAAAGATGCGCGGACACCAAAAATAGAAGATGGTATAGGCTATTCACGGTAAAGTCAGCTCCTCCCATTTTGAATAACAGTCCATAAACATATTTTATTTTCGCCTTAGACATTAACGTCTGAGTGTGGTGGTATATACAAAACCGTGTTTATTACTTACATGTAAATATTTATTTTAAGAGATAGTTTAAGGATAAGAAATGGCTGAAAGGAAAAAGTAACTTAGGACTCTGAAGTGCTCACTTTACCGTCAACAGCCTATAGAACGGTAGTGAAAGCGTTATACTATCCACGCCAACGGAAAATGAAGCTCTTGGTGCGTTCTTTTTATAAGTCGAACCTTCAGACGCAGTATTAGAGACAACAGATTCCCACTGTTCTTGTAATACTGGATACGTTATATTCCTTAAAAAATATATATTATACTGTATTGGTGTTATATGCGTTTGTTAATTTGTATGACTTTTAAGTACTGTACTAGAACGTGATAACATCTTAAATGCCTCATAAGTAGGGGCAGTGATATTTCGTGAAACGATTTCGAGACAAGATACAGTCCAAAGCACTGTAAGGTCATCCAGCTTATTTGATTGGCTAAAAAATGTTCTGGCCCGTGTTAACTGTTTACGCACGAATCATGAAGGCTCAGTGTCGGAGTTACTTAGTCCTGAGTGGCTTGGTCAAAGATGAAAGACGGACACGGCACCAGCAGCCAATGGAGGTATAACAACAGCTGAGGTGTGTATATAGTATTGAAGTCTAATGTGTGCTCCGATTTTTACGCGAAAAGTCACTGGCCCTGCTCATAAGCTGTGGAAAATAATCAGCAATTTCATTTGGTAGTGATCGTTAGGGACAACCGAATGTAGCGAAAATATTTCCTGCACATACTAGATTTCAATACTATACGGACGTACCAGCTGTTTACTTTTGCTTATTGGCGGAGCGTCTTTGTGCGAAGACGTTTTTCCACTTGACTGGCCAATCAGAATTAGGTAACGTCTATACTGTACGTCTGTGATTCGCGCGCAAGACACCTAAGACGCGTGACATGAAAATCATCGAATCACGAAAGTGCATTTGAGCTTAAGTGGCATGAAATACAACGGGTTATGAAATCTTTTCGCGAAAATCGGGTGTGTATAGTGATCGTATATACAATTTTGCTTCTATTTTCAGTAATAATTAGTAGAGACCTGAAAAATTCGTGGTTTCATTTCGGGACAAGCTAGAATTCGAAACGTCGTACGTTTGTATTGCTTATGCTATTGGTCCACCGGTTAGTTTACACCACCTGGACAGCTCTGAGCCAATAATAAAGAGACAATGAATTCAGAACCAATCACCATCTTCCGCTATTACAACAAGCAACCAATGAACAGTGATATTTCCATTATTTTACATACGACAATGGAGTATAGCTTACAGGTCATTGAACTCGTGAATTTTTCAGGTCTCTAATAATTATGTCTAATAGGTGAGCAAAAGAAAAAAAAAATAAGGCCTTTTCAGTACGAAATTCTTCAAAAATAAACATTTTTATGGTACATCTTAATTTGATAACGATCTTCATTATGAAAACCATTATCTTCTTATATAAAACCATTTAATGTTTAGTGTGTTTTGCCTGAACACAATTTTTCTCCCTCGACGAAGCATGGTAGGTAGCCTACATATTACAGTAAAAATTATTTTCAACTGCCGTTATTGTACCAATAGTTGCTTTGGATGCCAAAATACGTAACTCTGGAATTATATTTTTCCCTGTAAAGTAATCATCTTGCTTTGTTGTGTGTCTGAAAAAAAAAACGTAGTAATAAGCATTGCTCTTGTGAATTAGTTTAGTCCGCACGTCTCGGTGTTTTCTCCTTTCGGGCGGCATAAACGAAAATGCTATTGGTACTGCAACACGTTTGAAAAAATTTTCGTCGTTAATTCCTAAGCGTTTTCGACAAAATGCTATGAGTAAACACGCAACGCGTCGCTCATTTCCGTACTGCACCTTACACCCCAGCGAATTTTATGCAGTCATTGTTAACTTACATTCACATGTTCTTGAATGGAATGAAAGTAAATCACTTTCATTGTAGCTTGGTTTTTTTCCCCCATTGTGGTGCTATGTATTACTGCGCCTTAGTCGTTCAAAACCGTACTTCATTCAAATATCCGACCAAGCTTGTCTTCGTACTGATTGCAATTCAAGAGCCCATGGCAGCTATAAATAGGGGCAGTGATATTTCGCGAAAAGATTTCGAGACAAGATACAGTCCAAAGCACTGTAGGGTCGTCCAGGTTCCTTGATTGGCTAAAAAAAAATGTTCTGGCCCGTGTTAACCGTTTGGGCACGAATCACGAAGGTTCAGTGTCGGAGTTACCTAGTCCTGAGTGGCTTGGTCAAAGACGGACACGGCACCAGCAGCCAATGGAGGTATAACAACAGCTGAGGTGTGTATACAGTATTGAAGTCTACCGTGTGCTCCGATTTTTACGCGAAAAGTCACTGGCCCTAGCTATAAGTACACTTAGGGAAGTTTTCATGGCCGAATCGTGGCCATGGCAGCCCAATTCCTCGCTGCCGCGATGCATGTCTCCTTGCGTGATTTCCTTTCCTTGTAGGCGTTTGGGGCTTAGTCCTGAGACGCAATTGTTTCCCGTCCCTACCGCGGGCTCACACATAACACTTACTTTTAGAGCAGGTTATTTTAAAAAAAAATAATCAGTCAGAGTCTAGTGGTACATTGGACGTCTCTCTCCTTCCACCTAGAGCATGAAGAAGGTAGAGAACGAACGTGACGTCGCCGAGTGCGATGACGTCAGTCGGCAGGCCCAGTGCGACACCTCCGAGCGCCGGGCGAGGAAAGCGGGTCATAGCCCCCTCGCGTCAGCGTTAACTGTAAACTCGGTTTCGCCAGAAACCCGACCGGCTGGTTCAGAAATATTTATCGAGCTCTTAAATAGGTCCGGAAGCGTCGACGTGGTATACTTCGAGACTTAGACTTTGTACTGGAGTGTGACACTGTGTAGCACCTACAAGTTCTTATTTAGCGTTGACTATTAAGTGTATACCAACATTGAAGATATATATCAACTTGTATAATTTTAAAAGTGAATTAAATTTTGTTAAAAATGACACAGTATTTTTTTTTTTTTTCGTACAAATATTTTTTACCGAAAAAGTAATATGGTAAGCTATTCGTGGTTTATGAAGTTTGGCGGTAGTCAACCTGTTATTTGAAACTGTTTGTCCGTCAGGTAGGTTTCGTGTCTTCGAACACTTTTCTTTCGGAATTCTTTCAAAGACGTTAAAAAATTGGTCGTTAAAAGTTATTAAATATGTTTGCTGTACAACGAATATTCATGTTTATGTATTTAACATCTAACCACACTTATTTGTACGAAGATAACACGTGTAAAAATATTTTGAATGCTTCGTTTTGCAAATTAACTGTGAAAATCTTAAATGTCCCTAGGATATACTATTACAAACTCGTGACTTCTGAAATGTTTGACTTCAGTTTTTTTTCACATACATTTCACGAGTTTATTACCGCTTACAACGCATTTATCTTTTACAAATATTTAACAGTCTTGCTTAATAATGCAGCCATCAATGCCGCCCTGCGGGGACCAAACGAATTTCCTCTTGAAAAATTAAAAGAAGAAATGCCTAGTATTACGAAAACAATTATTTACTTTATACATTAATATATTTACCTGAAAATATTTATATATGGTTCTAAAATTTTTAATAACAGTTCGGTGAATTATAACCTAAGCGATTTCACATTGCGTGGTTGGCAGCGTATAATCGTTCAAAGCCTCGAATCTAGCCAGTAAATATGGAAGAAGGCCTAACCTGGGAGTGCCAACTCTATCTCCTTCATTGCCCCTTGGCCTTGTCCACAATAGCTCGCCCACGGTCGAATGGTCCGCGGACCTACTTCATCCGCGGACGCATGACCCAACGTGCGTGTCTGCAATCACGACGTCCGAAGCAAAGCTTTTGGATACTGCACCAGAGTGCACCAAATTCGACGCCGTCCGAAACTGAACTTTCAGACACGGAAACTAGAGTGCGCTCGAATCGGCGCGTCAATAAATTGTACGCGATTACTCGTAAATATTGATATTTCTAGCTTACTTTATTTTATTTTCTAATATAAGTTATGCGAGTGAGTACGAATTGATTTTGCTTTAATTTGATTTAATTTGAATTCCGTTTTTTTTTTGCTCTAGACAGTATATTTTTGTATTTTTATATATTAAAGTTTCGTTTTCGTGGCTGCGAGATTGAAGATAGCAAGTTTTATATTTTAAATCTGTATGCTTCGATATCAAAACATCATTATTTACTTTTGACTGGTGGGCGCGATAAAAAGTAAAGAAAACAAACAATTTGTAACACGTCCACGCGTGCGTCCGCAGACGACAGTTAAAAGTTCGCGAATGATCTTGGCACACGCGACCTTGGGACATTGGGACGGCGAACTATGGCGTCAGAGGGTCACGTGCGCCAATCAGCAGTTGGGCGTCCGCGAACCAGCTATTGTAGATCAGGCATTAGACGCCACGGAAAACTGTTTTGAAATGTAGAAAGAAAACAGGATAGAGTGCGTGCCCAAAGTGCGGAGCAGCCACAGGGTTTCCCAATATTGGACTGCTTTTCTGCCAATACGATTATCATAAACGATGTGGATAGGATTTTAGGTTAGAATATTGTTCAGTAAACAAGTGCTCTGCGATGTTCGTACACTGCATCTAACCAATTTTAAATGCAATTAGATTAGAATCAAAACGGTAAAATGTTCTACTCATACCTAAAAAAATGCTTATCTTTTTGAAAATTAAGATATAAACAAACACGTTCATCACCGTTGGAAGTGACTTTGAATGTGGTAGGTCAATGTTGAGTACATGAGCAGAAGACGACAATCGGCCTACCTAATCTTTAGTCTATTCTTGGAACGGAAACTAGTTTTCACCAATTCCATCGCTGAACTACTCTCCCCCTTCCCCTCATTTTTCAGCCCATTGAATACATTTTTTTAAATTTTAAATTAGCATCACCGCACTCTAAAAACCCTTTATTTTAGGATACGTATGGTGCATGGCTTGGCAAAGATTTTTTGTTAAAAAGTGTTTGGCACGAACAAAATTTTTGTTATATCTGTAAATTTTAGGCAATGATAACCTTGCATTGTCTTTAAAATAGTTCAGCAGTGTTACTTGTAGTAAAGTCAGTTATAGTGTTTAAGTTAAGCTTAAAACATTACGTCAATGATCCAAGGAATTCGGTATTTGTTATCATAGTACTGGCTTGTGTAGGATGCATAAATTATATAGCCTTACATCTTATCTCTAAGTATGTAAAGAGTTCGTCAAGGGTCGAAAAGTTTTTGTGACGAGGAATGTAGCTCCCTCCCCTTGCGAGTGGTTGCATCAAACTTTTCTAGAACCATTTGGGATATAAATAACTCATGAAATGTAATCTTTATATATATTGCCCTGATAGCATTGAGATTGCTTGTAACTTGATTGACAAGCAACTGGAGTTCTTTGGTTGACTGATTGTTTACTTGTGGCAAGTTTTAGCAAATGTCTTAGATGTACTGTGACAATTAAACGTGGATTGTTATACATAATGTTGACCAATTTGAAAATTGACGCCAACAACTGACGAGTTTTCAGTTACCTTGTGGGCATCTGAAGTGAGCGAACTCAATAGGTAATGGAATTTCTGGATGTCGTCAAGACTATCATTGTCTACTATTAAACTACCGAAAGTGTCATGGAAGTGACGAAATGCATTACCTCTCCGCCAAAACTACGAAGTGAAATGGTTGGCACCTTCACTTCTTCTTTACTGACAAGTGAAGAACCATGTTTACACTGCGCACTATCATGTGAAGTGTTGTGAGATTCACAAACAATATCTGCATTCTTCTCTTAACATCGTAATAAAGAGTTTCGAGGGATTCCTTGTTTTCAGCATGCACCTCAATTCCTTCACTAAACTCTAATTCTTCTTGAGCTAACTCGTACTTATTCCGGATAGCAAGAAGCTCCTCTACTCGTACTTCAAATGCATGCACATCTGCACCCCTTTCCAATAAGCTTAAAAATGTAGACGCACGGGTGAGACTTCCCTTAGCCGAAGTTCTCATGCGATTCAACCATTTTTTTTTTTGTGATTTTCATCCATGCTGCCTTGGAAGAATATAGAGGATGGGGAAACACCAGGAGGAAAAGGAATGCTATATACAGAACTGAACCAGATAAAGTGTGTACTTAACTCGCTCTATCACGTCTGCCTCCCAGGGGATGGTGAGTCTGAAGACTGGACTCCATCCTCATAGGTAGACTGGGAATATGTGTTTGCGCCAGGCAACAGGAAGGATTACTGTCGGTCGCCCATGATGGGGGAGTGATGGGTGGCGCGCTATCGAACGCCCATTATCCGTCCTACTGGCTACCTGTTGGCACTCAAGAGTGCACCGCTTTCCCTCTGTAAAGGCGAGCCCTCTGCGCAAGAAGCACTCAGCACCATTACAAATAAGCTTTGCCATGTACAAATCCGGCCCGGAGGACCTTTTTTTTAACTTCTGCATCGAATAATCACATTAACTGTTTTCTGACTTATAGGCGCGATTAAATCACCGGGTTTGCACATGTTTTCAGCACTTCCTTACCCGAGTAGCCGCACGCGGCCGTACAACACGCCTAAGTTTTGCTCCAGACTCTTCGTCTCAACTGACCACGAGCGACCCCTTGCTGTTGAACGAACAACTCGTTCTCGAGGTCTCGGCCTCGCAGACCACTAATACGAACACCAGCAAGTGNAATCACCGGGTTTGCACATGTTTTCAGCACTTCCTTACCCGAGTAGCCGCACGCGGCCGTACAACACGCCTAAGTTTTGCTCCAGACTCTTCGTCTCAACTGACCACGAGCGANTCGAATAATTACATTAACTGTTTTCTGACTTACAGGCGCGATTAAATCACCGGGTTTGCACATGTTTTCAGCACTTCCTTACCCGAGTAGCCGCACGCGGCCGTACAACACGCCTAAGTTTTGCTCCAGACTCTTCGTCTCAACTGACCACGAGCGACCCCTTGCTGTTGAACGAACAACTCGTTCTCGAGGTCTCGGCCTCGCAGACCACTAATACGAACACCAGCAAGTGTCGAGTCTCAACAGGTGCACGTAGTGCGATTGTAAAACTGCACGCCAGTTCAGAGCCTTGCGCTTAGCTCAGTGGCGATGGGGCGCTTGATATGCGTGTCAGTGTCGCCCTTATCGCTCCTGCGCTTCTCTGCCTCAAAAGAGGAAAGAAGCTCCAGGTAGGGCAAAAGTCATAAGGTTGTTGCCTGTTTTGAAAGCAGTGAGAATTTGGTATAAGGAAATACATTTCAATGAAATTCTGATTTTTAAGCCAATTTCGAAGATATAAAATTGCAAAAAAAAAAAAACCTAAGTGTGGAAAATTATACTCTCAACCTCTGTATATACGCAAATATGACCATTTTTCAGTGCATTTTTTTATTTACTCATTGATTTTCCTCATTTTTCCGGGAAACAGGCAATACATTAATATTATAAATGGCTTCGATGGCAAAGAAGAACGTATTTTTTCTGCTCAAAAAAAGTTCCTGGTGTTAGATATCTATCTTTAACAGGAACACAAAAAAGTAATTTTATTGACATGTATTTCCCTATGCCAAATTCTCACTGCTTTTAAACCAGGCGGGGCCGCGGTGGTGCAGTTGTTAGACTACTCGCCTCCCACCTAGGCGAACCAGATTCTATTCCCGCTATGGTCGTTCCCGGCTTTTCGCATGTAGGAATCGTGCCGGACGACGCCACTGGTCGGAGGGTTTTCTCTGGGATCTCCCGTTTTCCCCACCCTTTCACTCAGGCGCTGCTTGATACATTGCTTCACTCTCATCGGCTCTCAAGACCTCGATGTTAAGAGCCGCCCAAATCTCTTCACACTCTCAGTCATTCAAACCAGGTAACAGCCTTAAGCAAGGCTTATGAAAAGTGCTCAGTTTACCGTGAACACACGGTGGTGTCGCCTGCGTGCTTACTTGGCCCTGCGCACGAAGCGTGGAGAGTGGGGTGTGCGTGTGTGGGTGTGGGGGGAGAACGAAGAGGTGTTACAGTCAGAAGCGGCAGTGGTATACGGGACGGAGAGGGGAACCGCGATTCACCAAAGCATGTGCCGGTGTAGGAGCGGTGCGTGGTTGGTAGTATCGGCAGGGGGGAAGAGAGGGGCAGAAGAGAAAGGCAGTCCCCGGTGCCGCTTTCCTCCTCGTAAGTAAGCCATCCTCACCCGGGGGGGAAGCTCCACAGGGCCAAGGTCGGGCAGTCAATCGCCCGTGCGCCAGCCGTCCTGACGCCTCGCCGCGTCCTCTGTTCGCGGTGCGCAGTTTNAAGGTCGGGCAGTCAATCGCCCGTGCGCCAGCCGTCCTGACGCCTCGCCGCGTCCTCTGTTCGCGGTGCGCAGTTCCTATTTCGCCCGGATCTCGCGTGCTTCGACGACTCGTCTGCCTATTCGTAGTAGCTGAGAGTACGCCCGTGTCTTCAGCGGTGGCCAAGACGGAGTCAACCAACGGCTGGTAAGTTTCTGCGACGCAGCCACGCAGTACTTAACGTTTTCAGTCAAAAATAAATATATTAATTTATTGTTGCAACAAAAACATAATTTGTTCGGAACTGCGCTGATATCCAGACGACGCTTTGTCTTACATCGGGACCAATAGAAATCTTTATGTGTTTTACGTTACTGGCAGCAGTGGTTTATGAGGCTATGGAACGTAGTCTCAGCAGCAAACGATGTCTTCCACACTTTGGGAACCTTTCTCATTGGACGGTACGTTCTGCTGTGTACAGTGCAGAACATTCAAGCCACTTCACATGCAACGACCCAGATAGAGAATACTGTGACTGAAAGGGTTATACTGCATTTGATAAGACGTAATACAGCTTATCATCACCAATTGTTTCAAAATCGTTGGATTGGACGAAGAGTACCTGGTCGTTGGCCTGCCCGTTCACCAGATCTCACACCTTTAGATTTTTTTCTGTGTGTAAACGCTAAAAGACACTGACTAAAATGTCTACAAGGACATACTGACTACACCAGAAGATATGAATTAACGTATTACATCTGCATGTTATAAAATTACTGCTGAAATGCTACAGCATGTGCAACAACCTTTACATAACAAACTAGAAACACGTTTGGTAGCTGGTGGTCTTCATTTTGAACACTGCCTGTGAAGAACAGTTTTCTCTTTCTTCTTCAGAGTTAAAGGAATTTTTTATTCACTTTTGTGTTTCTTAAGGGAGTCCTGATACATGATAAAGTAAAATCATGTAAATGTGCAAGATTTAATGTGTGTTTTCTTGGACATCCAGAAGAAATGCACACACACACACACAAAAAATAAGGAAACATGCGGACATCATTGCCTGATAACTAAGCAGTTAAATGAAACAGACTTCTGTCCGTATTTAAAATTGTCATATCACGATAGCACTTAAACTATTTTCACTATAATCCTGCAAAGAACACCGTTAATATTATAATTTCCTCTAAATTTATTTTCTTGTTGTGAATAGGATTTGTTTTGTTTGAATACAGGTAACTTTGTTCAAGAAATACGCAACAAAATAATAATTAAAATCTGTGGCGGAGCTGCTATTATGAGCCCTTGTGTAAACTTCTCTTCTGCGAAACCAGCACATCAATAGCACTTTCCGTTTCAAATATATTTTCGGTGCGAGTTTTATATGATTGGCCCGGTATATCATAAGTTGCATATGTATGTATTACATAAGTGTATTTGATAATTTCTTACATATCACATAAACAATTAATTGCAGAGAATAGATGGAGAGGAGGGTGACTTCACATAACAGTATTTAGGAAGATTGCATGGCTTCAAAGGTTCAGAACCCCTGCACTAGGTCACAGAAGCAAATTGAATCGCAACTGTATGAGTAATCTTAGATAGGGATAATTCTAAACGAAGTTTCGTCGTTTAAAATAAGTAATTGCTTTTCGCAAAAATTTGTTTGAAATTTTATGCCCGATTTTTTTGTAAGCTCGTGCTTGTATGCCTCACTTAACGCGTTAGATCACGCATTAACTTGCAAGCCGAAGTGTTGCAATCGTATAACATTTTTCTGTGCACTGTACTTGTGGCCAGTGTACCATTCTTAACCAACGAACAACGTGCTGCGTGCTCAAATATGTTATCATTAGTTAATACCTAAGCGAGGTGTGTGGTAACGCATACCTGTCATATTACCCGTGGCGTGAGACACTCAAGATATTTCGTGCTGATAACTCGCTGCGTACAGTACTGGCCATAGATTTAATTTATGTGCAACATGTCCACGCTCGTGGATACGGTCACTTAACGGGCTAAACCTTTCAGGCCCCATTTTAATTTACGGTTTCTGGTGTTGCAAACAAAAAAAAAATTATGATGCGTCCTGTACTTCAGTAGACGCAACACTTGTTTCGTGGTCACAGCCAACGAGCTGGGAACTGTGTGTTTTACTGCAGTTACGTGAATCAATTACGGCCCAGACCATTAAGAATTAATGAGTGAAGAGATTTGGGTGTCTCTTAACAGCGAGGTCTTAAGAGCCGAACCAGGAATGAAGGTTTTGCGAATCGTTTACCCACAGTTAAGATCATTGGTCATTGAACTTCGCAGTGTGTACTAAAGACCAAGTATTACCCAATCTCCATAATGTACAAAAATTGTGTATATTGGGTTTGAATGGGTTAAGTAAATTTGTTTTAAAAAACAATGCCATGCCAAAATACATTTAATATTCTTCTAATACGGCCTGAGTAGTCTATTATTTTTTATCAACGGTTGTCAATCTCGTGTTCTTATTCTGTATCCCATGTGTAAATTTATGGTTTTTAAACCTGGCTGCATGCAAGAAAATAGCAGAAACCGAATTTTTTGAAAAATTCTAACAAACGCACTGTTATGAGGGATTAGGAGTAGGTTCAATATTTTTGTGTTTTGGTTTATTGATGGTGTACACGTGTTTGTCACAAGAAACCTCTTAGTCCAGTGGTGATTCGGCGCAACTTAGTGGAAAGAAAATGTTTGCGGGTTCGATTCCCGGCCAGGTCAGGCGTGGAAAGTCTCTTTCCACGGACCAGTATAGTATTGCTGTGTTCCTCTTTAATCTTCGTGCTGCGGAATTCAAAATAATTCCGGAATCAACTCCCCACGGAAAAATAGGTGCGAAGAAATTTCAAACAACGCGTTTCACGTGTAGTCACGACGCCCAGATAGTGGTTGTCCAAAAGTCCACTTCCAGCTTCAGCAGTTATACCTTGAAAAACAGAATCTACACACAAAAATTCTAATTATATGAATTTATTCTACACTA
>NQII01006338.1:28910-125049 GCA_002778355.1 Clitarchus hookeri
GGAAGCTGGATTTTTCGTCTACCGCGCGTGTACCCAACATTGTCTTACCACATACCAACACAACTGTCAAAATCACATGGTCGTCAGTGATGAACGTGTCGGCTTGTGTATTCATTTTCAAAACACAAGCGCTTTTGTATGAATAAAATACTTTTACCGATTTGAATTTACTAAAATTGCTTTAAAAAAACTGGCTAGGGCAAGTATGCAAACATCTCAAAGCCCTTGTTTACATAAACAGTGTTCTAGCCTCAAATCCCAACCACGTCCTTTATGATAGTCGTGTTGGCAGAAAAAACAGTACGAGGTTAGGACACAGAGACTGGTTCTGCGCAGCTAGCGTGATCACTCTACCGTTCACTGCAAGGTATAAAGGCTCTGATACAATACGCTGGTGAGATACTGTACCGCCTGCGACTGGTTTTTTTTTTTTTTAAATACGATTGGCCCAAGTGACCATGACGTCACTGCCTTTGTACAGTGCCGTGTTGTTGCTTCCCCCGCGGAGTTGGCCAGCTTCTAACATGCATTGGCAGCCTACCGGCGCGGCAACCGGCAGGCAGCAGAACTGCAGTGTGTGTACTAGTGATTGGTCATGTTATCTGCGTCACAGACACCTTCAGCCAATGAGACGCACGCAAGTAACTGCGCAACTGCATTTTTTTTTTTTACTAAAGTAATTTTAAAATATAACTTGGAGGTTCAACTATTTACACAAACATGAAGTGAACAGAAAATTGCTTTCACTAAAAGTCCAGAGAAATTAACGCGAGAAAAACCGTATTAGGCACGAAACAATGTGGCGGTTGCTACGCCGTCTGTTGTGGGCGAAATGAGCTATCATCAACAGCAGATCATCAGCAATCACTGTTGCATGCAGTGACCCAGTCAACGGCGCGGTAGACATCACAAGCACGGCAGCGGCAGTATCGCCGTTAAACTCGTAGCGTGAATATGGAGAAGAGTGATCGCTTTGTGTTCTTGCATTAAACTGCTTTTCTGCCAACATGACTATTATAAACAACTTGGATAGGCATTTAATTGTGAATATGGTTTATGTAAAAAATACTTTGAGATGTTAGTATAGTTCTTGTAGCCAGTTTTCAATGCAATTATATTCAATTCACTCTGGTAAACGTGTTTTATTCATATGAGGGGTCTTGTCTTCTGAAAATTGAGATACAAACAAACATGTTAATCACTGCTGACACTGTGACTTTGACAGCTGTGTCGGTTCGGGNTACCCAACATTGTCTTACCACATACCAACACAACTGTCAAAATCACATGGTCGTCAGTGATGAACGTGTCGGCTTATGTATTCATTTTCAAAAGTCAAGCGCTTTTGTACGAATAAAATACTTTTACCGATTTGAATTTAGTAAAATTGCTTTAAAAAAACTGGCTAGGGCAAGTATACAAACATCTCAAAGCCCTTGTTTACATAAACAGTGTTCTAACCTCAAATCCCAACCACGTCGTTTATGATAGTCGTGTTGGTAGAAAAAACAGTACGAGGTTAGGACACAGAGACTGGTTCTGCGCAGCTAGCGTGATCACTCTACCGTTCCCTGCCAGGTATAAGGGCTCTGCTACAATACGCTGGTGAGATACTGTGCCGCCTGCGACTGGTTTTTTTTTTTAAATACGATTGGCCCAAGTGACCATGACGTCACTGCCTTTGTACAGTGCCGTGTTGTTGCTTCCCCCGCGGAGTTGGCCAGCTTCTAACTTTCATTGGCAGCCTACCGGCGCGGCAACCGGCAGGCAGCAGAACTGCAGTGTGTGTACTAGTGATTGGTCATGTTATCTGCGTCACAGACACCTTCAGCCAATGAGACGCACGCAAGTAACTGCGCAACTGCATTGTTATTTTTTTTTTCACTAAAATAATTTTAAAATATAACTTGGAGGTTTAACTATTTACACAAACATGAAGCGAACAGAAAATTGCTTTCACTAAAAGTCCAGAGAAATTAACGTAAGAGAAACTGTATTAGGTACGAGAAACAATGTGGCGATTGCTACGCCGTCTGTTGTGGGTGAAAGGAGCTATCATCAACAGCTGATCATTAGCAATCACTGTTGCATGCAGTGATCCAGTCAACGGCGCGGTAGACATCACAAGTACGGCAGCGGCAGTATCGCCGTTGAACTCCTAGAGTGAATATGGAGAAGAGTGATCGCTCCGTGTCCTTGCATTAAACTGCTTTTCTGCCAACATGGCTATTATGAACGACTTGGTGAGGGATTGAGGTTTAAACATTGTCTATGTAAAAAAATGATTTGAGATGTAGGTATAGATCTTCTGACCAGTTTATAATGCAATTATATTAAATTCACTTTGGTAAACGTGTTTTATTCATATGAAGGGTCTTGCCTTCTGAAAATTGAGATACAAACAAACATGTTAATCACTGCTGACACTGTGACTTTGACAGCTGTGTCGGTTCGGGNCTTCTGAAAATTGAGATACAAACAAACATGTTAATCACTGCTGACACTGTGACTTTGACAGCTGTGTCGGTTCGGGGTAGGTCAGTGTTGGGTACGTACACAGAAGCAGAAAAATCGGTCTACTTCATATTTTGGTTCTGGTTTCACTGTAACAGGGCGCTAATTCCTGCCTAGTCTCTGAGGTATAAGCTATTCACAGCACTGGCCACTTTTAAAAGCCCTGTATATACATTGTGTATTCTTACGTCATATATAAAATTAACATTCCCATGGGCCAGATCATTTTATTCACGCGTCGTTCAAGTGAAACCGTGAAAGTATTAGAAAAATAAACAGTTTACAAATTTTANGCCAGATCATTTTATTCACGCGTCGTTCAAGTGAAACCGTGAAAGTATTAGAAAAATAAACAGTTTACAAATTTTCTAATTATTACACTCATGTGCATTAAAAAAATTAATCGTTTTAGTGTATACGAATGTCGAAGTAACACTTTTAATTCGACGTTAATACATGGAACTAATTTCCCTCCGTAGTTGCCAACTTTNTATACGAATGTCGAAGTAACACTTTTAATTCGACGTTAATACATGGAACTAATTTCCCTCCGTAGTTGCCAACTTTACCGGGTGCATACCAGTCAGTTGGGGTAGTGGCATTTTTTAAAGGTGTATAAAATTTGTCAATTTGGTCGTGATAGACTGCTCAGTAGTGCTCAGAACGTGGTTGTGTTCGCCCCAGGTCGGCGTGTTGGAGGTCAGCAGTTCCGGAAGCGAGGTCAAGGATGACGCGCCGCGGGCGTCTGTGCTACGTCGTCGCCGCGCTGCTGTGGCTGCTGTCACCAACGGCGGTGCTCTGCGAGGACAACGCGACGTCGACGACGTCNCGGCGACGCCGACGCCCGAGGTCGGCTGGAGTCGCGCGAGGACGACGCCAGCCTGTGGCGCCTCGTCGAGTGCGTCGGCGAGGACGTGGTGTCCGACTGCCTGGCGGAGATGACGTCGCGCGCCATACGCAGCATTCTCGACGTCCGAGGTGAGTTTCTGATAAGCTCCATTCCACTCGGGTTAAGGTGGACTTGCGGCCATCCGTCTCATCCGTCAGTCGCCCGTCCGTCCGGAGGTCACGTGATCTTCAACCAATCGCAGGGCGACTTATTTTTATATCCGTCAATCCGTCAAGTATTTCTCAAACTTAAATTTCGACGTACCGACGTATGGCCCACCGCCTTCTGACGACTTTCCGTAGACGTGAATACGCTCTTTCAAGAAATTGTAACGCGGTGGATCTGTGTATATTATTTTTGGTGGTAAATTCAGGAATTTAAAATGTAAACAATAATTCAGTATACATTTTCACCACGTAAAAATATTATCTCCTTTAAATTTTTTTCTCTTGAAAATGTATTTTCAACCAAAATGTACCCCCAACTAAAGAAAGATCGCGATGTTAAGTTGTCACACTGAAATTTAACCGTACAGAAGGATTAACGGACGACGGATTGTTGTGAATCGATTTCAACTGACGGACGAAAAAACAGACGGATGACTGACTGACAGACGGGCGACTGACGGCTGCGACGAATGGTTGTGAGCTTAGCTTTAGGAACAAAACGAGTTTTCTTATGGAAGATTTTGGCATAGGGAATATTTTCGTCGCTAGGTGCACAGTGTTCCATAGAGGTCACATTTAATTAAAATTTTAAGCTACGTGAATTATAAAAGAGAAAGATTTTTTTTTGTTGGTTACGAAGTTTGTTTATATTTGATTTATTATTATTACAGTTATCCTGTCTTTTAACGTAGAAAATAGATAAAATCTAGTATACATGCGACACTAGCGCCTACCTAGTGGCGAAAATTTTTGGTTTCGAAAATTTTAACATTGATCTTCCCAACCTGAATAGATGTAACCTTAGTTTCTGAGCACTTTTGAAAGCTCCTCTTAGGATCCTTCTTACTTACCTTCCCATTTTATATAGTCTTCTTCTATAGTTTAATCGCGTTTCCTTCACCCTTTTTGAATCAAACTTTTGAAAAATTACATCATGTATGAAGGGTTAGTATTTTTCTAATTATGTTATGTATCACAAGCGTTTTATACTCATGTCAACAATAATATATATAAAAGTACCTTATTTTACGTTAGATTGAGTTTTTCCATGTATTTTACCTATTAATTATAATATTACATTTATAATTAACCTGGATAAAAAACAGTGAGAAAATAGGTGTGTTGGTAATGCTTAGTAAGAAATAGTTCTCATGCTAAATATTATTAAACTGTGCGCGCACGAATGCTGTGCGCTGTCNTTGGTAATGCTTAGTAAGAAATAGTTCTCATGCTAAATATTATTAAACTGTGCGCGCACGAATGCTGTGCGCTGTCACTTTGGTGTAATTTTATAGACTAGGTTAAGCTTTGTTTGCACGAGGCGGAGGAATATCCTGGAAGTAGAATTTTACCACTGCTTCAGAAAAGTTAGCGGCAACCGCGAATGAACTATGGACGTAAAGTTAACCTCGTAGGCCTTTGCTTAACAGGCGTTTGCGGTGATGGGGGTTTTCGGTTGGTGTGCATTGAATTCCATGACACCATAGTCAGTGCTGGCGTTGATGTAAACTTTTTCGCGGCTAAGCTAACCGATAGCAGTAAAACCTCAAGAAATGCTTGTCATATGTCTTGATTGTCTACTGCTGAAATTTGAATTTCTTAAATTTAAGCGAACGAGAGTTTTATTGATGAGATTTTTTTAAAGTCTTTACTTTGATAAAGCACACTAAAGTAATCCATATTAAAATTATGATAAGTTATTTCCTTAGTCTATATTGATAATTAAATGTTCTGCATTATCTAACCAAAATAATTTTGAAGTAGTTAACTCAGATTAGTTCGTAATCATGCAATCGCTTTATAAACGCCTGCAAATGCAATAGGCTCTTCTATTGATCTGGAATAACAGTCGTGTTATTACATATGGGAATTTGTATTATTAAATACTGCTAACTGCTGAATGACAACAGCATGTATTATGTGTTTGATATTAATGTTCTTAGTTTCGCCATTATTTTCCGTTTTTTCAACTCTCTTCCACTGTCACTCGTTCAAAAATACAAAACGTTTTCTGATTTCTCAGTTGGTGGTAAAGGTTCCGTGTATTACAACTCGCTACAACGCCAACTGACAACAACACCAATTACAGACCGCGAGTTGTAGTTGTTTTGGAACCAACAACCAACCATGGACACCGACCACCAACCGGAAGTTGTGCCATCCCACGTATACTGCGCTGTCCTTCAACAGCCGCCACCACCAACCATCAACGCTAATATCATACTGTGCCAATGGCTTTAGANGTATACTGCGCTGTCCTTCAACAGCCGCCACCACCAACCATCAACGCTAATATCATACTGTGCCAATGGCTTTAGAGGCGCCGCCAACCTGAAGGTGTTTCGCGTGTTTGAGACCTTTTAAGATAATTTGACATGATACCAAATCTGTATATCTGCTTAAAATGTATAGACCCTTTTTGAATTTAACCAAAATATTGTTGTATACAATTTATAACAGCCTGGTTTCTCTGGTTTCACATACAACTACAATAACAAATATTTTGGTCCAAAAAACGTTGAGTATACATCCATCATACCTAGATCGACCGATTAGGGTCAAAAGTATTTACATTGTCTACACTAAATGCATTGGTGTTCCTAATTAATTATTAAGTAATATTAGCTACTATGCTTATTTGAGATTACCATTTTCATATGGATCAATAATGCAAAAGGATATATCTAGGGTGGAATGTCCGGGAAGGGAAACAATTTATGACTCTGTGCTTGATCATGTCACAGCATCCTGTCGACCTGTGCAGAGGCTATCGACCAGTGACGCACCACGCATACAAAGATAATAAGTGTCTCTTCTTACAGAGTGATGATTCATGCAGTTGTCTGTCATTAGAAAGTCATTAGTTATCTCCCTCTTTCTACAGTTACTGAGTTGTTGGTTTTCAGTTACTTCTCTGCTTGCGATAGTGACAGTATTATTTTTTATCACATTACAGGAGTGACTGTGAAAATATAAGTGAGTGTATTTTATTTTAGTATGTTACGTTAGCAGTTGAGAAAGTTGCTTATTTCCTCAGGCAATTCCAAACCTGTACGCATCATTGTGTGATAGTTGAAGTGTATGATGGCTCGCCGCCATGGACCAACAACTAAACAGGCACTCCGGTATTTTCGGGATATTTGTGAAACAAACTCAGGTAGTGAAAATAGCGATAATTATTTGTCTAGTGGTGTTGAATATGTACCTCAGATCAGTGATAACGACACAGATTCTG
Source organism: Clitarchus hookeri (assembly GCA_002778355.1). NCBI lineage: Eukaryota > Metazoa > Arthropoda > Insecta > Phasmatodea > Phasmatidae > Clitarchus > Clitarchus hookeri. Next base: position 35,716 of record NQII01006338.1, read on the forward strand.
ATGAAGAGCCGGAAGTTTATACAAGATGCTGAAGTTCAGCAACCACCACAGACTTCTATTTCTTCAGGAGCAACTAGAAAGAAGAGAGCCCACTGCTGTGCAGCAAGCTTCTCAGATGGAAGTGGAAGAAGTTGAACTTGCCCCCAAGATGATCGTGATCAGGCAATGTGTAGTCAACGAACTGGCTGTGGTAGAGGTAGGAGTAGGTGTAAGAAAATACAACATGTATAACAGACTATTGTTCCTCACTGAAGACGATGCCACCTGAAACCGCGAGAGTGATGCGAGATCTTGGGACGCAATTGTTACTGGACCGACGAGTAGTAGCAACGAAACCTCAAGGTTCTGTGCTAAGTGTACACGCAGGGCCTCCTATTGGTCACATCGAGGTTGCTACGGATGTAACAGAGTGGGAGGTGATTGACTTTGGGAACAAACTTTCTGGTAGACGGGGAGCTCAATATGTGGCAAAAGAAAAATTGTCCTGCACTTCACGCCAGGTGACAGATCAAGGATAATTCCCCTCCAAGTGAACGTAGATGACATCAGACATCCTTCTACATATCAAGTCATGTGCATAACATGAAGTGCGCGGAAAATTACAAGGTGATACATGGACTATCACACTCGCAGAACTTGAAGATTTCATTTCAATCATTTATGCTTGAAGGGCTTATGCTGCAAAACGCCTGGAGCTATCTACATTATGGAGAAATATCTTGGGACCAGGTTTCTTTACGCAAACCATAGCGTGAAATATGCTTTGCGAAATAATGAGATTTCTACACTTTAATGAGTGACTTACACGAAGTGAACGCCTACAGACCGACAAGTTTGCACTAGTACCATACGCGTGGAATGGGTTCGTGCAAAATAGCATTGCATGCTACAAGACTGGTATAAACTTCATCGTTGATGAGCAGCTGTTCCTAACTGAAGCTAGATGTCCATTTACACAATATATGGCCAAAATGCCAGTTGAACTTGGTGTCAAATTCCAAATAGCAACGGATATTGACTCTAAATATTTATTCGTCAGGTTCCTTTATCTTGGAAAAGAAGATGATCGACCCCGTGATCAGCCACTTGGCACCTACGTAGTTCTATTCCCTCCTGGAACCATACTTGCAGAGTGGCAGAAATGTAGCTACATTTCTTCCACTCTCATCTAAAACAGTCTCGTGCACTGAAGGTGAAGAAAACAAGTCTAGTAGGCACTGTCAATCGCACCAGAAGGAAGGTGCCACCTGCTGCTGAAAACTGCAAACAGCAGTTGCATGCAACATAACACGCATAAAAACACGGCACCACACTGACAGTGTATCAANCTGAAAACTGCAAACAGCAGTTGCATGCAACATAACACGCATAAAAACACGGCACCACACTGACAGTGTATCAATGAAAAATTCAATAAAATGTGAACCTTCTCAGCTCACTCCATCCAAGTGTTAACACTGCTGAAATCGAGAAGAAAACTCCTGAGACTATCCAGTGTTACGATGCCACTAAGTTTGGCGTAGATATTATGGACCAAATTGCGAGGAAGTTTTCTGTCAAATCAGCATCAAGGTGCTGGCCGGTTCACGTTTTCCTCGATGTGCTGGATTTGGCACGTACAAATGGAATGGATCATGTATAAAGATGTAACTGGAAGGAAGATGAGAAAAGGAAAATTCTTCCTGGAACTGTGCGGAGAGCTGCGAGCAGTGCATATTGCTAACAGGAACACTTAGCCACATATTGTTAGTGAGGTTGATGAATAAATGGGAAAATCACGAAAGTAGTGCAGCAGCTGCTGAAAGAACAAAGCAAATGCAAACAGTGCAGTATGGAGAAAACCAATGTGTGGTAAATGCATTGGTAGTAAACGTCTCATCTGTGTGAAACGTATAGTTATATGATTTTATGTGATGTTAATTTTGTGGCTGAATGACAATAGCGTAATTTTTTTAGAAAAAAGATTTCAATACTGTAGATAAAATATTTATAAAATACAATATTGATTTCCAAACAGGTTGTCAAAATAATTTAATATTAATTTCTAAATGACGAAACTTAAGTAACACACTAGAATTTAAATTGACCCCTCGTAGTAGTTCTAGGTAGTCAGCTGGCACCAATAGTCCTAGTGTTAAAAGATTTCCGTTACAAAGTACCCAACCTTTTTGAATAATGTGTTTTCTATTCAACCTCACTGAGCGAGTTAGCGCAGTTGGGAACCACTGCACTTGCATTTGGGAGGACACGGGTTTGATCCCGGTCCGGCCATCCTGATTTCGGTTTCTCATGGTTTCTCGAAATCACTCCAGGCAAATGTTGAGCTGGTTCTTATTACAAACCGTGGCCGCTTCCTCCCTGGTTCCTGCTTCCCTGAGCAACTTGCTTCATCTCTAATGACCTCGATGTCGACGAGACGTTAAACCCTACTTCACTTATCTACCTACCTGACCTCTGCAACGCACTTCACGCGCCAACCAGGTGGAACCCTAAAGGGGGCAGAATCCCTTACGCTTTGCATTTAGTTACAAATCTTCGTAATCAAACTTTATGAACGGACATTAAAAATCAAATTTTAAAGAGTATATACACGGTTTCATATATATTAATATCCTCACGTCTGGGACAGAAATGATTTAAATAATGACGGAACTTTCGATTACGGTTACAGATATAAAACAAATCACGTGAGAATATATTTCACCTTCATCGGCTCTCAAAACCTCGATGTTAAGAGCTGCCCATATGTCTTCACTCACTCACTCTGTTAATTTAGGGAATTTTTTTAAAGTGTATTTAGATTAACGGTATTTTAAATACACACTGACGTGCCAAAAGCCATGGGTTATGGGGTATAATGTCGTTTAGGCCCTTTTAAAGCTGACGAAGTACAGCAACTCTTCGTGGCATCGATTCCACAAATGGACGAAGCAGTTGCGGATGAACGTTAACACATGCCGTCTAGATAGCTACGCCCAGCTCCCTGCTATTTTTAAGTGTAGCATCTTGTGTGCGGATGTACCTTTCCCACCACGTCCCATAAACGCTCGATGAGATTCGTATCGGGCGAACCAGGTGGCCGCAGAAGTCGTTGAAACTCTCNCACCACGTCCCATAAACGCTCGATGAGATTCGTATCGGGCGAACCAGGTGGCCGCAGAAGTCGTTGAAACTCTCCAGAATGCTCCTCGAACCATCGTTTTTGGGTATACGTTAAGCTCACAATGCACTGCAGTGCAATGCCATGACCAGCACACTCACACACACACACGCGCTATGTCAGAGCACAGCTGATAACACTCTTGGGCACTCCGAAGACGTAACGGTACGGGGGTGCCACCGACTATTGTCTTCGCATACGAAATATGTTTGTGTTTCTCTGTTTCCAGAAAACAGTGATCTGGCCAAAGCACTCAGTGACGACAGCAGCAATGAACTGAATGCGTCGCCCCCAGCCCAAGGAAGCATGGCGAATGTGATTGGTCAGGTGGTAGGCGAGGGGCTGTCCAGGCTGCTGCCGCTGCTGGTGGAAGACGACGACGATGACGAAGAAGTAGCCGAAGAAAACGCAGAAGACAGTCAAAACGTTTCGGATGACAAGCCTAAAAATAAAAGCGCCCTCAATGGTGAGAGTAAGTAGACATCAGGCTGTAAAAATGCATTCTAAAAAAAAACATTAAAATTCGTTACTCAGCAGATATAAATACTCAGGTTCTAATAAATTTGTTGAAAAATAAACATAAATTTGTTGCCAATGAAATGAGTTAGCTGCATCAACACTAAGTGTCATAATATTGCACCGGTATCAATTTTTAGCTGTCAACTTTCTTCATCATCACTTGCCTCTGCATGTAAATCATTCAAACTTCATTTTTTTTAAAACTCGTATTGAAATTTAAATAAGTTATGGACTTATAATTAAAAATGTGAGGAATTTGATTCTTTATTATTTGAGCTTCATTGTTCGCCAAGGCAATTAACAAAATTAATACATTTGCAAATTACGTAAAAAAAACTATGTGTAGAAATCTAGAAAACTTTTTCCGTATAGTCGGCTTATGTTATGTTTAGATGAGACGTCATCTTGACACAAAATTGTACAGGCAGGTGAAGAAATACAAAGATAAAGTCGTTATTAGATTAACAATTTTCGCAAATATTTTAGTGCTGCTTACTGCCTCATCGACAGCAGGGGTGATTGCAGATGGAACTAAGTGCTTGTAAAGAATGAAAGGCAGTTTGAAAATCAATATGGCAGATGCCAGAGAACTTATATCTTACCTAGTAGCCTAGTAACTAAGCCGTTAAATGGAGCAAACAACTGTAGGTATTTAAAATTGTCATATTTGGACAGCACGTAATCAACCTGCACTAGAATCTTGCAAAAAAATACCGTTCACATTGTAATTTCGTCTAGTTTTATTTTCTTGGTATGAATAGGCATCGCTACATAAAAAAAATAAAGTAACTTTGTTCAAGAAATACACATTCTAATACTTATTAAAATCTGTCNATAGGCATCGCTACATAAAAAAAATAAAGTAACTTTGTTCAAGAAATACACATTCTAATACTTATTAAAATCTGTGTCTGCGCTGCAATTATGAGCACTTGTCTGAACTGCAGTTCTGCGAAACGAGTAGATCAACAGTTCCTTTTATATTTCCGAAATATTTACGGTGCAAGTTGAAGGTGACTCATCCTGTAGTCTCAACAGCGAGTAATATNAATAGGCATCGCTACATAAAAAAAATAAAGTAACTTTGTTCAAGAAATACACATTCTAATACTTATTAAAATCTGTCTCTGCGCTTCAATTATGAGCACTTGTCTGAACTGCAGTTCTGCGAAACGAGTAGATCAACAGCTCCTTTTATATTTCCGAAATATTTACGGTGCAAGTTGAAGGTGACTCATCCTGTAGTCTCAACAGCGAGTAATATAACTTCCATCGTCGTGCGCTGGTTTACTCCACGCACAATGCAGACAGTCAAAGCGGTCGCTTACCTAGCGCTCTAACTGCCTAGCAGCATGTTCGTCAAACATTTTTTTCTTCCGACGCTATTGGACGCGTCTCCAATATTCTTATCGACAGAAAGAAAACATACATCATATGATGACGGAATTTAACTTTTAAGATATCAGGCCTGCTATAAATANCAGAAAGAAAACATACATCATATGATGACGGAATTTAACTTTTAAGATATCAGGCCTGCTATAAATATTATTGGAGCCCTCTGACATCGTTAAAAATAGCTTTCTTTACACTGCTGTCTTACGCCAGGGTAAAGTAAGCACTTTTGAGGACCTAGCTACCTTTTACTTTCAACCATTTCTTATCCTTTAACCACTTTCTTTTTACATAAATGGGAACATGTAAGAAATAAACACAGCGTGTATAATCCACTGCAACTGAAAGTTAGCGTCTAATGTTAAAATAAAATGTTTTTAATGACAATCATTCCAAATGAGAAGGCTTTCAAAAGTGCTCATGAATAGCATATAACCGGGCACGAGCGAAACTAAGATAGGAGCCTGTATTGCACCTTGCTGCTCACTTTCCACCAATCAAATTATAGCATCGCCTCTTATTGTCCAATAGCACACGCAGCATGACGAGAACACTGCATGCTAGTTCAGAGCCTTGTGCGTAGCGGCGAAGGCGACCTTGATGTGCGTGGCAGTGACACCCTTATCGCTTGCGCTCTTCTCAGTCATAAGTTTAAAAATAATTTCATATAGGCGACCACCTTAAGGATTGAAGTATCCTTGCCATCTTGGATTTAGGTATTTTCCTTCATATCTTAATTTTTGGAGCCAATATTTTAGAACCAAGCTAGTGAAGGCATAAGGAAAATCTTAACAGCTATTTTGCAATGCAAATTATTTTTATTACAAGGTTAATTTGACATCTATAATTGTAGTCAAATACTGGCTAGCTATTTAATAATGCCAATCCCACGTGGGAAAATACAGGTATAATTCAAAAGGTACAGATTAAAAAAAAATATTTTAATAGTCCTGTATGTCATGTCTAGCCTTGATTTTTCATGTCTGGTCATAAATTTTCATTACCACATTAAATCAATTTCTTGTAAGTTAGCAAGTAAGTTCATGGACTAACTGGTGACCTGAGTGTATGCAGCTACGCATCACGGCGTCTACGAATTTATCGACAGCACTACGTCGGACACCGCGACCGAGAGGGTGAAAGAAACGAGAGCGACGTGTGGTGTGGTGACGGTTGTGTTGTCGTCTGTCGCAGGCCGCAAGAAGAAGAAGAAGAAGCTGCTGATGAAGATCCACAACCTGATCCAGAAGCTGTTCATGCTGAAGATGCTGATCAAGTCCAAGTTCGCGATGATCCTGATGAAGCTGTCGTTCCTGGTGCAGCTGAAGCTGGTGCTGATCGTGCTGGCCAACCTGCTGGTGAACGTGTACCGGCTCTACCTGCAGAAGACGCACCAGCCCGAGGCGCAGAAGGTGGTGTACTACGAGCACGCCCAGCACCAGCACCACTACGACCAGGAGCACTTCCACCACGGCGGCGATGACGACAAGGGCTGGCTGGGCAACCTGTGGAGCCGCAGCGTGCAGGAGGGGCCCCCGCCGCCGCACAACGCCGCCTACAGCGCGCATGCGCCCGCCGCCGTGCGGCAGGACGCGGCTCCGCGGCTCCCGTTCCTGACGCCCAGGCCGCTCCTGGGGTAGACACCCCCCACCCCGCTGCCGTGAGAACTCTTCGCAAGATCGCCTCTGCAGTGGCCTAGTCTGACACGTGCACGCATCTGTGAAAACACTTACGGCTGTTGTCTAGTTCAGAATTTGGTATAGGGAAATACGTGTCAATGAAAGTCCGTTTTTTTTAAAGCCAACTTTAAAAATATGAACCTGAAACCGAAACATAAGTGTGAGAAATTATGCTCTCAAGCTCTGTATTGAGGCAAGTATGACAATATTTTTTTTTCAATAACTTTTTATTTAACTATTAAATTTACTGATTTTTCCAGGAAATAAGGCTTCCATATCGAAGAAGCACGCATTATTATGATCAAAATAGTCCCTGGCGGTATATATATACATATCTTTAACAGGAACGACAAAAAAAAACAGAATTTCATTAACAGTATTTTAGTATACCAAATTCTCAACCAGGCAACAGACTTGAGGGTCCTCCTACCTGCCTGGCGCTCAAACGTGTGCCCGACGTGCTAATCTACGAGAAAAAAAAACACACACACACACATCAGTCCCTATCTGTCGGTTGCTTTGAAGACGTCACGTACAATTATAAACACCACATCGGAACACTTCAATCACAGCGTAGCCGCGGTGGTGTAGTGGTTATACTACTCGCCTCCCACCAAGCGGAACTGTGTGGTTTTCTCGGGGTACTCCCATTTTCCCTCACCCTTGCCTTCCGGCGCTGCTTCTACTCACCTCGTTTCATCCTCATCGGCTCTCAATACCTCGATGTTAAGATCCGCCCAAATCTCTTCACTCACTCATTCCAAACATAAATAAGAACCAGTTTTTTTTNCAATACCTCGATGTTAAGATCCGCCCAAATCTCTTCACTCACTCATTCCAAACATAAATAAGAACCAGTTTTTTTTTCTCAAAACGCTTTACCTGGAATTACTCGGGTCATATAGATACAAAAATATTCGAGAACCGTGTATTGANTTTTTTTTCTCAAAACGCTTTACCTGGAATTACTCGGGTCATATAGATACAAAAATATTCGAGAACCGTGTATTGAACCTTGCTGCATACGATCTACAAATAAAATGATAGGGTCACCGCTTAAGGCCCCATTTGTAAACGCAGCACGTCAGTTAAGAGTCATGTACGTAAAGGTTATGGGGTACTTGATACTCGTGGCAGACTCACCCTCATCTCTTCCACACTTCTCGTCCTCGAACAAGGAAAAACAGCTCCAGGTATAGGCGAGCCCCTTAAGATATATATTTTTTTGTTCTGATACTTTGTGTGCTTACCTTTGGCATAAGGCGAATAACAGGTCATTACGTGTTTATTTTTGTAGTATGGAAAATGAGCTGAAAGTTCACTAACGAGAAAGCCACCCCTAATGAGGTCGGCTGGTATCGAACCCACGACTTGCCGACTGCGATTTAGACACCTCCTTGCACTTCCGAACACGCAGACACAGTGGTTTTGCAACAGCGTATTTCTAACTTCGCAAAATAATTCTTGCCAGGATGTTAACAAAGAAGGTTAACGGTTATTTGAAATACTTTTTTAATCAACATTTCCAAACTGTCTCTGTTCCTAACTGCATGTGTTCTAACACATTTTGTGCTCTGTGCAAATTTTCTGGCATTCAAGACAAACAAGAATGATGTAAACTATAATCCACCGTTACAGGAACGACATTTCTGTTGATCTCAGCTTTACCACTTAATCTTTCTCCTATTCGTTCACATCACATTTGACACGCTTACTACACTGAAGTAAGTTTGTTACTGTCTGGCTCTCAGTCAATTGAGTGTCGAGTTGATAGTATGCCAATCAAATGCCGTTTCATGTGTAAAGGCCAATGCATTCTAAATTGTTTATTTAACTTGTTACAGTATGATTATTATTTTTATTCCCAATAAATAGCGTTGATGTGCTATGAAGGTCTTTTAAGATCCTGTTTCATGTCGGTATGCTAATCTGGATCAGCTTACACATTAAGCTAACGTAAAGTTTACTGAGATTCAGCATTTAATTGGTTAGAACTGTTGCATTTAATTCTCAAAACTTTTAAAACATGATTGCCAATACCGTTGCAGGTGTTTACATGTCAATAATATTTGCAACGTTTTATCAAGAAACGTACTATCACGAAGACGGTTAAGACATAAAATGTTTGTAAATAAGGTTTGAAAAGTGTTAAAAAAACATATTTATACCTTTAACAAGATACCATTGACGATCATTGTTATTTTTACCACAAATAAATTTAATATTAACATAGAGTAACGAATGACCTTGCAGTGATGTTAACTTACTGGGTGTGAAATAGCACATTTTATCATCGATTTAATAAATTTAATATTCCTCTAGTTCCATGTCGGTTACACATCTTAAGTGTCTAATGCGAAGAACATTATTGAAAATTACGTCTCTTAGTTTAACTTAAGTGTGTAAGTGCCTCCGATTTACAAGCTGTAGGATTGTTTTCAGCACTGTGCAGATGTCTGAAACGTGGCAAAAAGAGGGAGAGACTGTGTTTTATTTGAGTGTTTTTCAGAAATTGTAACAGAGTTGTGACATTGTATTTAACCTGAGATCTTGCTCATTATGCAGTTCATCAATAGATTTACAACGAGAACAAGTTTATTTATACGTGTGTCATGCTTTTCGATTGAGATCTGTAGCAGAAAGATGGCAGACAGGTTGCTTACAGTAATCCTTGAATGGTGCAGTGTTTTTGTTTTATGCATAAATATTTAAATAATTACAATGCTAACAATTATATTCAATAAGTTTAATATTAGTATTTTTTACTGGGATGATCCCAATGTGATATATTTATTTGAATATTGTAAATATGTTTTTATTTGCACTGACTTTACCTAGGCATAATGAAATAAAAATTACGTTGATTAAAGAAAATATCAGGTATAAAAAAATTGTAGGTGCAAGCCACAAACTGGAATTGAAATGTGAAAAATTAAACAATCGTGAAATAGAATAATAGTCTTTAATTTTAAAATNGCAAGCCACAAACTGGAATTGAAATGTGAAAAATTAAACAATCGTGAAATAGAATAATAGTCTTTAATTTTAAAATAGAAGGTTTATTTTAGTAACCAATAAAAAATTTCAAGTACTTTGACTATACAAGTGTTCGATAAGTTTTTCGAATTTAGAGTGTGATTGTAGCGGCAATACTCTTTTGCTAGTAATAAATATTTCAAGCAAAATTAATTTAGCCAAATATTTTTCCAATGCATTACATTAGTTTTTTGTGAGCAATAACAAATAGAAATTTCTTGTATGTAGATGTATTTCGACTGAGTTATTTATTTTTAATACTGTGTTAATTATTTGTAAATTTTGTACTAAATTTGTTTACTTTTATAAAATGTGTTATTAAAAAGTAGTTATTCTTTATTTAAATTTCGACTTGTAATATCCAATCTCCATATCCTCCCAATCGCCAAAATATTAAAATTCAAACATAACCACATAATCGATTAAACTATTTGTAATCAATATCCATCTTATATGTGAGTAAAACAGACATGTCACAACATATTAAAAATAATTTTTCATTTATAAGCCATGAATTATCACGGATTTAGGCAAAATATATTTCTATCATTCCAAAATAACTGACATTTTCATAAACATACCTTTGTATTAACGGGATTTCCTACTTGATTACGCCTGTTGTGGGCATTTACTTGTGTCTTCAAATCAGGCGTGTTAAATCTCTCAGTCACTCATCTTTCATTATGCAGAAATATAAAATAACAAACTTTTGTTTGAACATCCATCCTTTAACAAATTGTTGGTGTTTATTAGAATCAGAAATTTATTATTTTTAAAAGATTTTACGGTATAATAACAACGCTGTAGTAATTAAGGAGACAAACAATTTGTTGTAAAACCGGGTTTTACCAAAATATTAAATATATATAAACGGGGTTTGCTAGACACCTTCCATAAATCTGTACATTCACAAATAACTATTTTGGGGGGGCCTAAAGATGCCGTCACCACTAGCTACCAGGAAATGTTGGTGAAAGTAGTGTCAAACTTAAAAAAAAATAGTAATAATAAAAGTAACTTTTTAGGCCAGAAATAACGTTTCACTGTGTATACTTATTATTAATTATACGTTTACCTTAACGTTACGTAATAGCGTAATCCTAGGGTCAAGAAGTCAATAATGTAACGGAAGTTGTTGGGTTTGGTAAATAACGAGCATCGTGGGCAAAATTATGAACAAACTCTAACTCACGTTATTTATAAATTTATTTTGTGGTAGTTAAGATATTAACCCCTTTAATAGCATATGCTTTGGCACTCAACAAAAAAACTAAAATAACATAATGATCCGTGGCAGTAAAAATAACTCAGTAAGGAACTGTAAATATATGAAAGCTATGGAAATTTTAAGTAATTCAAACAGCGAAACACCTAAATTAGTTTCCTTCGTCCTCAATTCCAATTCATAATGATAATTACAATTATATTGCATCTTCAAATGGAACACTTCAAAAAGACACCTTAAGCTACCTATACCGATCCAAAAGTGAAATATACATTAATTAGGTCTCACAGGGTCCAAAATAGAACTTCAAACTTGATATCCTACGTTGCATAAGCAAATTGTGTACTTTGATGTAATATTTTTATCAATCGTTGTTTAAAGATTACTACATTTCCCACGCACCCGTTAAAAAATTGCAAGTTTTTTTGGTGTGAGTTAAATGACAAGTATAATTACAAATCTTCAATGCTACTGTTAAAATGGAGACAATCTATTTCAGATTTATTATCATGTGTAGTTAGGTTATCTTCGAAGTTTACTTCCTTTCACATAAATTTTAAAATTTGTATATTTCTTTACAAACAATAAAAATCCACTTACAGGAAGTACTGATAAAACAAAAATAACTCATTAGTTCCAAATTTCGTGAATATGAGAACTTTTTTCGCGTAAGCAGAAAAAAAAGCAGCAGAACTGGTCGAAGTATTTAAACCACAAGAAGAGAGTATTTTTATGTTTGAAAGTGGAAAATGTCACTGTTCGATATATAAACTTATAAAGATAACGGCATTATTATTAACAAATTTATTTTCCATTGTGATGACAGTTTTCCCGCTTGATTTTACTTCTTGCAGACTATCATGCACCTGTTATGTGTTCGAATTTGTTAGAATAAAACTTAGAGAAAATTAAAATATCATAGCAGTGAGTTATCAACTATGTGATATGGAATTAGCCTTAATTTTGGACGTCCTTTGGTTATTCACGTACTTACTTGTGCATAGTTGAACAATGCGAGACCATTACATACGCCTGAAATAAGAGGACACGCAACCCACACAGCAATACTGTTCTGCGGGCATGCAATCTCATTTTTCACAAGGGAAAATAAATTTTAAGTATAGAAAAAGCGCTGCTCTCCGCCAAAACACTTTTGTTTTTCGCAATGTTCCGAACATTTGAAACCTTTTTGAAAATAGTATCACTAGCCTACCGCACGATTTTGTTTGAGAAGGCATAATATAAAGTAATATATGCGTAATGATGCAAAAACTTTCGAAACCCACAACTTTATTTATCTGGAAAAATGACTGAATATTTACCCCAAAATTCATTATGAAATGAATTTATTTTCTCAGTACATTTCCCCCGCTATTCTATTCACAGATACAAACAAATTGGTTAATGCTGTTTTCAAATGATCCAGCTGTTTCTATAATTGTGTCTTCTCTCCGTTATTACTCATATTGTACTAGACAGATACATGTTCGCCTATATATTGGAGATACTGGATTACCTGTAAGCAAATCATAGAATCATTACTGGCCAATTTTACTAATTAACTAAATTTAATATATTAAATCACCAGGTTCGCTTAACTGATTTTAATGAAATTAGGTAATAAATAATTCTTATATAATTTTTTTAGCAAGAACACTTTTTGAACATTATTGATTTATCAACTCAGTTTTCACGAAACATATTTTAAGAGGTTATTCAAAATACAAACCCCAATTTCTTCTAAGTCGCCAGGTATTTAACACAATTATTTGTAAATGCAATTACCAAAGAGAGCGAGGTAAATAATTATGGCAATGAATTATTATTTTAGTCCAACAAAAGTTAAAATTTTTGTAATATATCAAAATGTTGCCTAGTACGTTTACACGAAAATTGTAACGTACACTTAGATATCAAAAATACCGTATTTACAAATAAGTAAATTTCAAAGGAATTTGGAGCGATTTTTTTCTCTATCGTTATTATGAGTGAACTGTATTCTGAAGCATGCTGCATCTTAGGACGCCAATGTTAAAACTAAAAACTAATATCTAAAGAAAATTGTAAACAAATACTATAATGTAGGGATATTTCGGAGAATTAAGTGATCGCACTGTTATAATATCCTACTATATTTTCGCAATTTCAAAAATATTTTAATTATAAAATGATAGAGACAAACTCCACGTATGATCGCACAAGGCTAAATATTCCTTTAAAAATACACAAGTGACTGACGTGATTTAGTGCGGTATCACTGTAACATAAACGAGCTGAAGGAAGAACTAAAACTTCTAATGCTTAACTAGCTTCAAAATAAGTATTTATAAATGTCTATATTTATAGAAATTTAGATAAAATCAGTTAAATATACTTCAGAAATGTTATGAAAAAACATTAAAAAATTACGTGAATGAAAATAAAATACTACTTTAAATGTATGTCACAATGAAAAATAAACTGTTTTTTTTAATGTAGTTATGCAAACAAAATAAACCAAAATAAGTCATACCTTTTTTATCGGAAACGCTTAGCTAACAAAAATATGCCTTTAGTTTTATCAAGTCCTTAATTTGTTGACAACGTTTTGTCAGTGTTGGTGATTATGTCTGAAGATTAGCATACATTTAGCTAACAAAAACGCGAAGATAAAAATTTTAATTTGTCAGTGAATAATACAACGTTAAAATATAATGTTAAAACGTGAAAGGTCGAGATTCTAGCAACCAAACACATTAATATGACTTATATTTAAATGTACGGCCTTCTATCTCTAACTTAACGGTTATGTTGGAGTTTCCTCTATAAAAACAGATTTTTCCAATAAATGCGGCCAATTCTCATATTTACCGTTGTCTCTCGCGCTATAAGCTCTATAGAAGAATTTTTTTTGTTCTTTATAGACGGACTCTACATATTTAAATTATTTTTGTCACAGGATAATAAGCATATTAGGTTGTGTGCCTATGAATACAAAAGCCATTGGAAGTATGTATCCATAAAAGGCTTAATAAATAAGTTTGACCATGACAGTTATAGGCAAAAAACTCTCGTATTGTGCATTGAAGAAATAATTGAAGACTATTTCCTTTCCTCAGTGGCTGCATAAGAAGGAAAAAATAAAAGCGTTACTTATTTAGTAAAAATACGCTGCTGGACAGAGAAATCTACACACGTCGAAGGAGACATCAAAATGTTACGAAAATAACTGTAGAGACTAAACATTTCGCTATGTGTAAACGGGGTTTTCCCCAATGCTTCTAGTTTTTAAAACTGGACTGGTCAGAATAAGTGATTTAATATAATCTTGAAGAAAAATGATTTACAACTACATGTGCCATGCTTTAAGTTGCTAAGTATTATTCAACGAAACAATAATTATTTTTATTCATTTGTTGATTTTTAAAAAAAATTTCAGAACAGAGATGAGTTTTTTATTGTGCCTGTAGACCTGTACCAAACACGTTAACAATTCTGTATGGGATTGATACCTTACTAGAAACCAATTTTAAAAAATTCCGTCACTTTGCCAGGGAAAGTAATGTAACAATAAAAACATAGCGCAGAATTAAATAGCTGATAAGAAGGTACTGAAAAACTCTATAATGTAAGTGATGTTCGCCCTGAAAACATGTTCTGGATAGATTTGTGAAGCATCTGAATAATAACCAAGTTAGTTAACGCAGGTCGTGCTAATGTAGCAAACAGTGTGTACAGTTTGACATGGCACATAACATTGACTTTATTTTTCCGCTGAATGTATCGGAAAAAGAAAGATACCTTAAGTTTTTTACTATGGGGGCCTTTCGAAAAGGGCAGGCTACATTACTAGGTAGGTTTGTGGGTGGTAATAGGAAGTTTAATAATTACGAAACGCGGACGATAATACTGTCTCTCATACCAGCCAGCTGTTACTTTCATTCACCCAAGAATAGTTCTGGGGACGTGAATTAACCCGATATTGCTGCTCAGTACAAATTAACTGTCGTTGGTNCCGTTGGTATTTTCAAAAGTTACAGCTGGCCTTTACTACTGATGGCAGTAGGTACGAACACTGTTAATTAGAAACCACCTCTTGGTCGCTATTCCCACATTCCAAAGCTGTGACGTTACTTAACTTGACCACCACAAGCAAATACAACATACGAAATATTTGTCCTACGTATGTGGACTTGTTCGTCAGTTGGTGGCATCAGTGCAGCGAGAATAGATATCTTGATCTTAGTCTTACGAGCCGACAGCTCTATCCAATTTCGTAACCTTAAACTCAAGTGTCATTTTCTTCCGGTTGAAAAAACTTGTTACTGTCATGAGAAAGATCACACATAATGAATAGTGAACAAGAAAAATTTTGAAAGTTCACCCGAAATATATCGAGAGTCGATTCCTTATGAGAGTAAGGTAGAAATTTCAATGTCTCTTACGGTCTATTTCAGTTATTGAGAGATATATCGAACCATTAAAAATAAAGTTTATTAATAGGAGTTTTGAAAAATATTATCAACGACGTAAAGTTTAAAAATAATTCACGAAACAGTTTTTTATGATATGGAGATCTTTCACCAAAGAAGAAACTCTTGTTGATACCTCCCGTCATGATGGAAGTAATATGGCGCCACCCTCTTATTGCATACATTTTTACATTAATATTTTATGGAAGTTTTATGCCTAGTTATTGAGCAGTGCGACCAAATCAACATAGCCTTTATGTCGCAACTTTCCAGGTCCCCTGGCTTTGGCTTCGAATGCAAACAAAGTTACCAGCAGCAGCGCTACAAAGCCTGGCACGTAGGCAACACTTTCTGACCGTGAAGGTGAGAAATTTACCATGGTCAGCCAACGATTTCCAAATCCACAACTGAAATGCGCTATAGTAGAAGGTGAGTACTATAGTATATTCGCGGTTTCTTCACGCTTTTTGAATCAAAAATTTGAAAAATCACCCTATGCATTACGTGTTTGCTTGATTCCTAATTTTGTTATGTATCACAAGCGTTTTATACTTGTGTTAAAATCAAAAATCATGAAAACCCCTTAGATTTTGTTAAATCGTAAATTAATTCATATTTTATCTATAAATTGTAATAATTCGCTTATAATTAATATTAATAAAAATAGTGAAAATATAAGTGTACTGGTAATGCTTAATACGTAGGGGCAGTTATATTTCGTGAAAAAATTTCGAGACAAGATACAGTGCGAAGCATTGTAGGGTCGTCCAGCTTCTTTGATTGATTAAAAAATGATCTGGCCCGTGTTCACCATTTGCGCACAAATCACGAAGGTTCAGTGTCGGAGTTACTTGGTCCTGAGTGGCTTGGTCAAAGACGGACACGGCACCAGCAGCCAATGGATATATAACAAGAGCTGAGGTGTGTATACAGTATTGACGTCTACTATGTGCTCCGATTTTTACGTGAAAAGTCACTGGCCCTACTAATACGAAATAGTTCATATGAAAAATCTTACCACTCTGATCGCGCATGAATGCAGTGCGTTGTCCCGTAGGTATAGTTTTCTAGACTTGGTCATGCCTTGTCTGCATGAGGCGAAGGAATATCCTGAAAGTATAACTTTAGCAGGGCTTCAGAACACTAGTGTGTGTCTGTGTTGTGCTTCATGTCGAGGTTTACGTGGGACGAATTGTCCTGATGTGCATTTGACGTACGACGCAGCAGGTTTCAATGGACTGAGAGCTCGTCGCGTGTACCTGTAAAAGTACCCAGACCACACGGCTCATCAGAAAAAACATTTGTGGCTATCGGCCAAAACGTGAGGAGAACAAGTACGGAGACCATTATTAAGTAATTGCTCTTTACCTCTTCACGCTCTCGACTCGGCAGAGCCATGTTGTGTGTGTAGCTCGCTATATGCCTGCAGAGACGAGCTAGAATCAGTGAGTGTATTTCACCTGGTGTCCTGATGGGGACAAGCCTCATTCTGTTTCATTCCATTTCGGTTTTCTCATATATNGTGAGTGTATTTCACCTGGTGTCCTGATGGGGACAAGCCTCATTCTGTTTCATTCCATTTCGGTTTTCTCATATATCTTCTGGTCTCCTTTCCTCTGGTGTCCTGGCGGGGACAAATGTCATGCTCTATCATCCCACCTTGGTTATCTCATATTCTTTCTGGTCTCCTTTCACCTGGCGTCCTTGCAGGGCCGAGTCGCATGCTCTGTCATTCCACCTGCGCGTCATGGAGAGAAGGCTGCCCAGACACGGTAGCATAGAGTTGCACCGGGTGCATGCGTCAAGTACGCCCTCAGCCCACTTAAAAGCATAGTTTTACGTAATTTCCGAACCATTCAAGATGCCGCCACCAAATTCACAACATGGTTACCAACCCCGACAAGGAAAAAGGCTGCAGGGTCAAGTATTCCCTAAGCGCATTTAAAAGCATAGTTGGCTGTAATTTCCGAACCGAGGTGTCTGCAGTGAGGGGTCAGCAAGCAAGGGTCTTGTAAACCAAGTGTAAAATATGTGAAACCGCCCTGTACATGAAAAACCAGCCACGTAACAAACAATAAAGGACTAGAATATTTGGAAGCACATCACGAGCATGATGCCATAACGAGTCAATATACATTTNCGTAACAAACAATAAAGGACTAGAATATTTGGAAGCACATCACGAGCATGATGCCATAACGAGTCAATATACATTAAAAAAATACCCGATGGAGCCACGCACAGTCCATAATAGTGATATCAGTGGTTCTATCATGCGAAGAAGTTTAGTGCAAGCTAGAATGCACGTCGACATGAGAAAGAACAAAACATCACAAGGGCCAACTACAAAAATGACTACAATGCGTCAAGTGCTATACACATTATGCGACTTGTAAAGGCTGTGNCATCACAAGGGCCAACTACAAAAATGACTACAATGCGTCAAGTGCTATACACATTATGCGACTTGTAAAGGCTGTGTTCCTTTGCTTGCCACAAAACGAAATACATTTTAGACTGTTATTCGTGCAAGAGAGACATCACTGTTATGAGGTGAGTCAAGCAGATATAAAAAAATAATTATAAAAAACAAATAGTTATACGCATTTACCAACAAATGCATATTGCGCGAGCATCGAGCACTGTACGTTACGTTAGGAAAAAAAAATTTCACTGTGAAGTGCGGGATGCAAACAGATATCTAAACAAAATTGTTAATAAAAAAACAGTTATAAGCATCAATTATCTAGCGCTATTACATATTACACAAGCGTAGGGTGCTGTACGCCGTGTGTTAAACGATGCTAGACAAGATCAGACCGTCCTGGTCAGTATAACAGAATAGCTAACGACTTTCTAATGAACCGACTGAAACGAAACTATCGCATTCAAGGTATAACCAATACTTACAACACTAGCAGCGGAACACATCCGATCCGGCCGACGTCGCACGATCAACCAACATCGTGAGAATCTGTAAGTCAGCCCAGGCGGTCGACCGGCAGCGCGGACACTGTGCGGGTCTCGACAACTCAAACGGATGACACAGAACGCAAGTCGATAGAGAGAGAGAGAGACGCATCAGGCTCCAGGTTGGTAGACCAGCCGAGTCACACATGCACTTCCCTAAACAAAAAGAATACAGTTATACAGTAGAAGGTAACAATTTATTCCATTTTAAGTTATACATATATATATATATGTATTTATTTGAATACATACCATTTATAGAAACTGAAATATAAGTACATGCGAAACAACATACATTTAAACTATTAGTCGCGCAAGAGAGACGACACTGTTATGCGGTGAGTCAAACAAATATAAAAAAATAATTATAAAAGCAAATAGTTAGACGTATTTATCAACAAATGCATATTGCGCGAGCTTCGAGCACTGTACATTATGTTAGGCGAAAAAATTTCCATTGTGAAGTGCGAGAAAGATAAGGACAACACAGCTATACACTGGTGCAAACTGTTGTAAAAATAAAAAGGAAAATTGTTATAAGGACTTGCCAACTATCGCAATCACATATTCTACATTTATGTCCATTTACGAGGGGAATTTAGTTATACAGTACAAGGTAACAATTTATATCGTTTGAATACAACAAGCTGTATACAACAAGCGGTATATATTAGAATGTCTCTTTAAAATATTGCTTCGAATAAACTGGTGTTGGTAGAGGATATCGCTTCTGTCAACCCTACTCACATTTAGGTCTATAAAAAGCAGTTCGTACCTCCACACATCTCTCAGAACTTCTTCCTCTCGTCGAGAGGACATAGTGAAAATTATGGCATGCTGTTATAGAGGTAAGAAATGTTATCAGCCATCACGTCATATGTAAAGATTAAATCACTTGTGGCACTCGACAAAGATTCCGAGCTTGCATACCTGCCTAAAGAATTCCTTCTCGCATATGCACGCCACGAAATAAAACCCGTATACAAACACCTACCTGTCTATCTGCAACAGGAAGAAGAGATTCTTGGATGCCTCCCATGCCTGGAATGTTTTCAAGGTAGTGCTACCTTTACAAAAAACACCACATTCCAGGAGCTGGTGTAAGACACATCGGGAGCGAGCAGCAGTAGCAGCAAAAGAAAAACAAGGCGCCCCCAACACTGAAAGATGAACTAGTGTAAAGAAGTTGAGAGTCTGAATTTTCAACTTCGCAGGCTAGACAATGATCGGCCTGTTCAGTCCAGCAACCACACTGACGTCTGCACCACACAGCCAGCAGTCATCTACTGAGGCAGCCCGAGATGGGCAACGCCAACTAGCATGCAGTGTGAACAGTTTATATTTTATTCGCGGTTTCTTCACACTTTTTGAATCAAACCTTTGAAAAATCACACCATAAATGACGTGTTTGGTTGTTTCCTAATTACGTTATGTATCACAAGCGTTTTATACTTGTGTTAACATTTAAGTACCTTATTTTCGGGATAAATTAAAATTTTATTTATATTTTTCTATAAATTATTATATTTACGTTATAGTTAATATGAATTTAAAACAGTGAGAAAATATGTGTTTTGGTAATGTCTAGTAAGAAATAGTTATTATGCAAAATATTGCTACACTGAGTGCGCACGAATGTGGTGCGAAGTCCCTTTGGTGAAATTTTCTTGACTTGGATAAGCTTAGTTTGCATGGAGCGGACGGATATCCTGGAAAAAGAACCTAAGCAGGTCTTCAGAAAAGTTGGAAGTAACCGTGAATGGACTATACAAGCGAGCATCATGTAAAAACCTATGTCATTTCGTCGACGAGCGTGGTGATGGAAAGCAGATCGTTACGACTAAATTCATCTACTACGATCGTGAACTCTGCTACAATGTGAAGATGGAATCAATGGTTGAAGACTTACTATCTCTTAACACCGTCGGCATCGTCAAAAGCAAGGAGCCCTGAAGGAGCCAGGATGGCTACACTGGCTCCTACTGCCAGGAGGAGATCAACATGCAAGAGCGGGNATAGTTATACGCATTTACCAACAAATGCATATTGCGCGAGCATCGAGCACTGTACGTTACGTTAGGAAAAAAAAAATTTCACTGTGAAGTGCGGGATGCAAACAGATATCTAAACAAAATTGTTAATAAAAAAACAGTTATAAGCATCAATTATCTAGCGCTATTACATATTACACAAGCGTAGGGTGCTGTACGCCGTGTGTTAAACGATGCTAGACAAGATCAGACCGTCCTGGTCAGTATAACAGAATAGCTAACGACTTTCTAATGAACCGACTGAAACGAAACTATCGCATTCAAGGTATAACCAATACTTACAACACTAGCAGCGGAACACATCCGATCCGGCCGACGTCGCACGATCAACCAACATCGTGAGAATCTGTAAGTCAGCCCAGGCGGTCGACCGGCAGCGCGGACACTGTGCGGGTCTCGACAACTCAAACGGATGACACAGAACGCAAGTCGATAGAGAGAGAGAGAGACGCATCAGGCTCCAGGTTGGTAGACCAGCCGAGTCACACATGCACTTCCCTAAACAAAAAGAATACAGTTATACAGTAGAAGGTAACAATTTATTCCATTTTAAGTTATACATATATATATGTATTTATTTGAATACATACCATTTATAGAAACTGAAATATAAGTACATGCGAAACAACATACATTTAAACTATTAGTCGCGCAAGAGAGACGACACTGTTATGCGGTGAGTCAAACAAATATAAAAAAATAATTATAAAAGCAAATAGTTATACGTATTTATCAAAAAATGCATATTGCGCGAGCTTCGAGCACTGTACATTATGTTAGGCGAAAAAATTTCCATTGTGAAGTGCGAGAAAGATAAGGACAACACAGCTATACACTGGTGCAAACTGTTGTAAAAATAAAAAGGAAAATTGTTATAAGGACTTGCCAACTATCGCAATCACATATTCTACATTTATGTCCATTTACGAGGGGAATTTAGTTATACAGTACAAGGTAACAATTTATATCGTTTGAATACAACAAGCTGTATACAACAAGCGGTATATATTAGAATGTCTCTTTAAAATATTGCTTCGAATAAACTGGTGTTGGTAGAGGATATCGCTTCTGTCAACCCTACTCACATTTAGGTCTATAAAAAGCAGTTCGTACCTCCACACATCTCTCAGAACTTCTTTCTCTCGTCGAGAGGACATAGTGAAAATTATGGCATGCTGTTATAGAGGTAAGAAATGTTATCAGCCATCACGTTATATGTAAAGATTAAACCACTTACAGCACTCGACAAAGATACCGAGCTTGCATACCTGCCTAAAGAATTCCTTCTCGCATATGCACGCCACGAAATAAAACCCGTATACAAACACCTACCTGTCTATCTGCAACAGGAAGAAGAGATTCTTGGATGCCTCCCATGCCTGGAATGTTTTCAAGGTAGTGCTACCTTTACAAACACACCACATTCCAGGAGCTGGTGTAAGACACATCGGGAGCGAGCAGCAGCAGCAAAATAAAAACAAGGCGCCTCCAACACTGAAAGATGAACTAGTGTAAAGAAGTTGAGAGTCTGAATTTTCAACTTCGCAGGCTAGACAACGATCGGCCTGTTCAGTCCAGCAACCACACTGACGTCTGCACCACACAGCCAGCAGTCATCTACTGAGGCAGCCCGAGATGGGCAACGCTAACTAGCATGCAGTGTGAACAGTTTATAGTTTATTCGCGGTTTCTTCACACTTTTTGAATCAAACCTTTGAAAAATCACACCATAAATGACGTGTTTGGTTGTTTCCTAATTACGTTACGTATCACAAGCGTTTTATACTTGTGTTAACATTTAAGTACCTTATTTTCGGAATAAATTAAAATTTTATTTATATTTTTTTTCTATAAATTATTATGTTTACGTTGTAGTTAATGTGAATTTAAAACAGTGAGAAAATATGTGTTTTCGTAATGCCTAGTAAGAAATAGTTATTATGCAAAATATTGCTACACTGAGTGCGTACGAATGTGGTGCGAAGTCCCTTTGGTGAAATTTTCTTGACTTGGATAAGCTTAGTTTGCATGGAGCGGACGGATATCCTGGAAAAAGAACCTAAGCAGGTCTTCAGAAAAGTTGGAAGAAACCGTGAATGGACTATACAAGCGAGCATCATGTAAAAACCTATGTCATTTCGTCGACGAGCGTGGTGATGGAAAGCAGATCGTTACGACTAAATTCATCTACTACGATCGTGAACTCTGCTACAATGTGAAGATGGAATCAATGGTTGAAGACTTACCATCTCTTAACACCGTCAGCATCGTCAACAGCAAGGAGCCCTGAAGGAGCCAGGATGGCTACACTGGCTCCTACTGCCAGGAGGAGATCAACATGCAAGAGCGGGGGAAATGGCAGATCCCCTAGAAAACCCGCCGGCCAGCACGATTCCCACATGCGAAACGCCGGAAGCGACCCCGTAGGGAATCGAACCCGGTTCGCCTGGGTGGGAGGCGAGTTGTCTGACCACTATACCACCGCGTCTGTAGACCAGTTTTAGCGTCCTGCGCTGTGGTTTAAGACCTCCTGCATGAACAGTACCTATCTGTACCCATTCTGTATGCTGCATGTTCAAGTTTTAGCCCCACATGAAGAGGTGGTGATGTGGTGACTTGCATTCGGGAATACCAAGGTTTGATTCCCGTTCCAGCCATTCTGATTTCGAGCTCCCATCTTTTCCCGAAATAATTCCAGACGAATGCTGGGATTGTTCTTATAACATGTCATGGCCTATTCCTTCCCCGTTCCTGCTTCTCTGAGCAACTTACTAATTTGTCATGTATTGCTCATTGTTCTATCCTATAAATATATATATATGTATATATGACNTTCTATCCTATAAATATATATATGTATATATATGACTAACACTCATGCCTATTTACGTTCGGGAACTTTATATTAAAATGTGATACAGAAAATATGACGTTGTGAGAAAAGAAGAACCAACGTTCACGTAATTTCTGGTGTCAAATCGAACAGAATCACACATGCAAATTTAATGCTATTATTTACTGGCGGACTAATACTTCATGGCTCTATACACATCTGGAAACAATTTGTGATTTTATAGTATGCTACGCTTAATAGGGAATCACTTACTTGCGAAACCAAGTCACAGAAGATTGGTGACTAGCGTTGTTCTCTTATTACTGTTCCGAGTGTCCTCTACGACTCCGCACACAAACTGTTGGTCAATGGCAGAAGACAGACAAGCATAGGTGTATGTAAACTTGGCATTTAGTCTGCTCCCAGAAAAAATAACCCAGTTTTCCAAATTACTGAGCATAAAGTTATTAAGAGACACAACGTTTTCACTTTAGTTATTTTAATTTCACTCATATTTGGAACTCTTCTACTTCGTTAATGACATGCAATTTCAAAACTGAACTGATATATAGATCCTAGAATGTTTTCCGCTCTGGAAATATAAAGTGTATATGTGCAGTTATTAACATTTCTTTATTTCCCGTTTGCGAACGTTTATTGCACCCATTAAGCACGCTGTGCTAAAAGAAAATATAGTAAAAAAATTTCAAGTAAAGTGATTTAAAATTAAAACGAACATTGTATTGACTTTGATAACTGGATTACAAGTATACACTACTGTGACTTAATTGTAAGCCATGAATATATTATGCAATAACAGGTGTTCTCTTCTTGAATTAACTGACAGACACTCTCTTGCTCTCTCTCATATGTGTATAAATAGTGTATAAATCATAATACGAATTTCATTATAAAATAAATAGCGAAGAATAGCGGTGAAGTTTAGAGATTTCTACAACAAGNATAAATCATAATACGAATTTCATTATAAAATAAATAGCGAAGAATAGCGGTGAAGTTTAGAGATTTCTACAACAAGCAAAAACAGTACCAATGCTACAATTATTTGCGACATTATAGTGCATAAATGTATTATGCGAATAAAGAAGGTAATAATCGGAGAATTGACTATAATGGAGTGGTAACATGGAAGGAAGTTACTTAGTGAATTCAGTATCTGACTCGATTTTAAAAGAATCACGAAGACATAAATTCCTTGTTTTATTTCCTGCAATAAAGTCACCTGGCATTTACTGCCGACAGTTAAGCCATATTTGGGTTCCTCATTTGTCTGTTTTGGTCGGTTTTTCTCGACCCACCGTCCTTGCTTCATGGACGCATTACGAATTCAGCTGCCGAGATGACGTTACCGGGCCGTTACCCATAAAAAGAGTCGAGCTTCAGAGGTCGGCAATTTTTGGGAGTCCGTGTTTTTGAAGCACGCCGTACGAGGTGAAACTGCTCTGTCCTCGCACCAAGTCATAGACTTTCTCCTCACACACGCCGTTAGACGTAGCCCAGTCAACCTTCGTCAAACAATGGTCACATTCACCGCGTATTGTGACGTCATCTGCAGGTGAGTTTGACATTTGTTGGTGGCAGGGAAAGAATTCACTATCACCTGGTTACGTTCAATGTCACAGCACCGGCGTTCCACCTCTATCACACAAAAAAATAATAAGTTCGTGAATCGGCCTACGCAGCTTAGTGCCAACAAAACTGTTGAAGTGTGTGCGCCCGTGACACACTTCATCAAGATTTTATCATATGCTTTAATTTTTATCACACTTATGCAAGAAAAAAATTGTAGTATGATGCACCTTGTCAATAATTCGGTGAGGTGCTTTGCCGTATCAAGGTGTCATCATGCTTTCCATAGAGCCTTGAGTGGAATAAGTTAGCTATGTACCAGTTAATTTATAGGATTGGTGAGTAGCTGGAAGACATGAATACCATGTCTGCAGCTAAGTGGTTGAAGAGTAATACGCACTTAAGCATAATGGAGGGTGCGGGTAGTATAAAAATGACCTTGGCTATCTAATAGTAAATACAAGTAATGATAAGAAGGATAGAAATAGCTAAGACGAATGTCCAAAAAATTGTAACCAAAGTGCTTGACGATATGGAGGAACGTTGCAATAGAGGACGGAGGAACATCGAGATAGTTAAAAGAGTGTTTATGTGTCTGGCACAAAAAAATAACAATAGAAATAAATGATGCAAATGAAGAAGAATGCAAAGCAAAATACGGGTGTCCAAACCATATACATCCGTTTGATCGAGATCATGTAACACTCCACGGTTCTACACATGAGTCATATTCTTTGTGATACATAATGTTCGGAGGAGAAGGTACATATTATTATTTACTTATATTATTAATTACATTGTACCTCTATGAGACTTACTCCTTTGATATGTTTATCTGCTGCATAGAAATTAATTTTCTGTAGCCAAGTGAAAAATATTATGCATGTATCTGGCTCAAAGTTAAAATCCTTAGTCACATCTAACAACCATGCAAGATTGTTTTTTTCAGGCATTTGTGTAGGTATACACCACGTGCAAAAATAACATTTCCCAGGATCCAATGACTACAACCGTGCGACAGTCAACTGTAGTTATGATATGCTAAGGACATGAATATATATTAGGGCTGTTTTTACTCTCATTTGGATAAAATAAATATAAACCGACGTCAGTTTTCACTTAACTAACATTACACTTTCAACAGTCCGTGAAGAGAGAGAGAGATAGAGAGAGATAATTTCTTTAAGTGCTTCGTAACGGACAATAAGGCAGACATGTTATTCAGTGTGTACAGTAAATGTCATGTAATTAGGCTATTTGAAGATTGATTTCAGAAGACGTGGCATTTGTTACAAAACACTAAGCAAATATGGGCTCAAATTTACGCGCTAAATTTAAGATATTCTAATCTTTATAAACAGCAAACAGACAACATAATATCGTTCTATAAATTTGTGTCAGGGCCTAAGAACTTTATCGAAAATAATCAACTTTATACAAGTTGAGTTTGTTAAATCCATTAGCTAGGTACTCAGGCGCCTTAATAATACTACACTTTTATTTAATTAATAAAAATACAAATGGGAAATTTTGAGATATCCGTAATTTCAAATAAAGAAATGAATAATAGTTTTGTAATCTTTATAGTATATCATTCATCATTAAAAATTTTTCGTTTACATAAACCCATGGTAAAATTATTTTTACAGATCCCGCATTGCTAAATTTGATTCAAATTATATGCCGTATGATAAAAATAAGAATAAGGTTTTAATTGTTTTAACATATAAACCGCTCCATAAAATGATAGTGGCAAGTATCAAAAACTTTATTGCGAAACAACTTCACACGCAACCACTTCATAGCAGGATTCGATGGGCATACAAAAATTCATACCCCCATGTGCTAGAACTATTTTCTTAATAAATGGCAATTCATATTACCAGTAAAATTTTCTCATAT
Organism: Clitarchus hookeri; assembly: GCA_002778355.1. NCBI lineage: Eukaryota > Metazoa > Arthropoda > Insecta > Phasmatodea > Phasmatidae > Clitarchus > Clitarchus hookeri. Next base: position 62,527 of record NQII01006338.1, read on the forward strand.
TACAGCTCTCCGTTGAATTAAACCCTGTTCAGGAAATTTTTGTTTTATTTGAAGCAGTTTATAATATTTCGAAACAAATTCTTTGAAGATTTCGACCTCTCTTGATAGTAGTTGTTAGGTCACAAGTAATATTGTATTCCTTTCTCATTTTGCATAACGAATGATCGCTAAGTGTTTATACCTGGATTTGAAGACAGTACCAAGGCATTTTACCAAATAACCGTTTACAGAGTAGGCAGATCGCGAGGCAAATTACACACTACAATAAACCTAAGTGTGCAATCGAAATATGCATACATAAAATGTATACGACATTCTTAGATTTCGAGCCCATTGTCACTTGCGCCACAATATTATCCCATCCAAATACAGAACGTAAGTTGGCTCCATATCTCACTAGTACACTTGTAAAGACAGTCAATTTCCCGGTGATGGAGTGGTACAGGTCCTGTAATTGGCTTGGCTTGTGACCACATACTGTGATGTTTATCTGATGGTGTTAGACTTGAAAGTACTTCGGAATAAACCTGTTTAGAAAAAGATAAAGCCGTTAAAAGTAATGAATTTCTTTGCCTTTCAAACGAATACAAACGTGCCGATTAAAAAAATTGTCAATGAACTCTGATATTTCCTTATTTGCCCAGAGCAAGGGAAATAATGCGATAGCATGTATCTCACTCTTGGGATGTAATTTTTCCATCCCAGACGGTTAAGTGTGAATAGTTTTACTTACTGATTATTTCAGGCAAATTACACGTTATTTCTTAGTATGAACCCCAGCACATTTTACTAAAATTTTGATCAGTTACTTTACCTAAATTGATATAACGATTATTATTATTGTTGTAGCCAAGTTCGAACAAAGAGCCTTTCTCACAAAGCTTTACACTAGTTATTCCCTTTTGGCCGTATGGTTAAGTCAGAGATGGGAAACTTAGATCTTCCATGAATCAATCTGTTTCGTACACTTTCACTTTTGTTTGTTAATGTGTTGGAAGCAAGTACACTGATAAGCTCTGCGTAATTTAATTAAAACTGCGTACGAAGAAAACATGTAAAACTTCTTTTGAAGACATTAAAATTCTCATTTTATCAGCTCATTTGACAGACACTTTTCTATTAAAAATTATATCTATGAATCACCAAATTGAATCTCCTTTCCTACCACAAAAATAATTGCTTCAGAGAAAAGAAAATTCATAAATAATTTTTTTTTATGACATTTCAAGTCGGCCTTCAAAACTGAGGATACTGTTCCATGAAAGTCTAATCACGAGGGTCCGGATTTGAATCCTGCATAATCCTTTGATGTGTATATAGTTTACAATGGAATTTATGTGCACGCGAGCGTTCTACAAAGCCACAATTGGCTACTGCCAACATTACCAAGCATCACATTATGTTTGCCATTTGTTGTGACCGCAGAAAACCATACAAAATATGTGTATATTGTGTCAGCTACAAAGTGTTTCGAGCTAATTCACCTTACCGCATATTTTTGTGGTGAAAAAAATATAATTTAATCGATATGGTCATTAAAAAAAATTTTTTTATCACAAAAAAAGAATTGGCACGATGATTTTCCCGCAAATATTTTTTGCAGAGAAAGGGGTTTATGCAATTTAAAGTACACCTGCGATACATTTTATCAGTTTGCAACAGGCTCAGCACATTTTGCGCCAGCAACGAAAGGATTAAGGTCGATTCGTACTGAAATTAACGTGGGGTTCGTTATGTTAACTCTGTACCTGGGATATGAAAAAAGGCTCATGTATACAAAGTGTTCGTGATGAAGGCACTATTTTACATGCATTATTGAATTACTAGATTATACCTCAATTCAGTTATTTAAGAACACTTATTTTGAAACTACAACTACACACCTCTAGCAATGTACATTACGCTGTGGAACAAAGTTTTTGTCAAGTAATTATGGCGTTATTAGTGCAGCATCATGTTTGAATCACCAGAATATCCTTGCCGTTTCACGATTACCAAATAACGCGTGAACAAAATTTGGCGACGACATTTGAAGCCATTTGCAAAATTTAAACGCGTTACAGCAAGAAATGTTTAGTTGCTTCATTGAAAAAAATATTATCCTTGAAGTAATAGCATTTGCGTGGATTATTCAACATGGCGGAAGAGACCGAACCTAAATACTTCTTACGTTTGGCGAATTACGTAGCGGGATTGTCGTTCGCAACCCAGCTAGATAGGAAATATCTATACGAGTGTGTAAAGAGCTAAACATTTCATTGGCCGTTTATTATTTCTTTCGCCAGAGTCTTATTTATATTTGATGTTATTTATTTTCTCTGAGATATCTTACCGCAAAAATTAATGAACTTAAAGGAAAAACTGATTTGTCAAAATTTCAATCTAGTAGCATATTAAAAAAAACATACCGTCTATAACTTCTTTCTTTAAATGCTATTTCGCATGACACGTTGGGTTGTTTATTATGTTTTTAGGCAATATTAATAAAAGACTAAATTATATTTTTGAATACTATCAACACATACCTTTTAAAGTCACTACAGAAATTTTTTTGTCAATTATTTAAAGTATAATGGGAGTTTATAGTCTGTGCATAGTATGGAAATAGTAACACATATCAGGCTGCAACATATAAACTTTGAGCTTTGATGCAATACAAAACGGGGAACTTCAAAATGCATTTGACTATTTCCTGAGTAAATGTATGAATGTTGCCATGAATGTATGAGCAAAACTCTACCATTGGCGTTTTCTCAGTACACGTATACAAATAATTTCTTAGGGTCAAAAATCTTAAGAAATAAATCACGTTTACGATGTACGGTTGCGTGTCACCATCGGCAATCACGGTGACAAACAGTAACTATTTTCACGAGTATTGTCTTGTAACTGTAACTATTAGCAATGTGGCAAGTACGTAACAGTTTTTCCCAGAACTACAAGTGAATGGTCGTAAAAGTTCAAGTTTTTATTCTGGTTGCACGGTAGTTACTTGTTCCTGCTGCGTGCATATAGAGTGTACAGTTCTGAGCAAGCACCGGGTCACCTTGCAGCAGTTGAAAAGCAGCTACGATCGATACATTATGATAATCGCAGTCGTTCAAATATTTATGCCATTCATCCAAAGCAATGCCGTGGGTGAGAGGTATGCAGATGCAGTATTGCCAGCGGCCTTGAGGCCCTAGGTCAAGCCCACCGTTGTCAAGAAAGACATGGCTAGCTGCTCAGTGGAATATTTCAGATATGCGCTGCTGATTGGCGATCCAGTTTTCTCGCCTATATTCTTATAAAGAATAACTCAAGGTCTGGGACTACACGGGCGCATAAACCGGCTATCTCCAAGCACGTGACTCGCACAGCAGTCACATCGGAGGGGCCGCGGTGGCTGAGCGGTTAGCCTGCTCGCCTCCCACCATGGCGAACCGGGTTGAATCCCTGGCCGGGTTGCTCCCGAATTTTCGCATGTGGGAATCGTGCCAGACGATGCCGCAGGTCGGCGAGTTTTCTCGGGGACCTCCCGTTCCCCCCACCCTTGCATTCCGGCGCAGCACCATACATCGCTTCACCCTCGTCGGTGTTCAAGTCCCCTATGTTAATAGCAGCCCAAAGTCCCTCCACTCTACTTAGTTATGTCCAGTAACTTGTCTTACCTGAAAATATTCTTTGGGCTAGATTTACGTTATTTTATTTGTTGGTATCTGTAAAAATCATTCTTAGCATAGACCGACGAAATCTTTTCCAAGCATAACCATTAAGTGGTATTCTTATTTCATGTAGGCCTAATAGATTTACTGTGTAGCTTGTTCAATTTCTTGTGCTGAAATGCATGCGCCCTCTTGAACAATAGTAAATACTAAAAATTTTCATTTTGTATTCAACCCTTACACCTTTAGGACAAGCTTAAATGTCAAAATCGTAAATTAGTAAATCAACATTACTGTTTCCTGAAGAAAAAAAGTCGTATTATTTCAAATAGTTTTTAATGGGTTACTGAAGCAATTATGTAGAATTAAATTTTGCGTCTGCCATCATTTCATCAAAAATTAGTATTCTTTGCAACTTCATTAAAATTTTGAAATTAAAATCTTTGTGCTTTACATATTCACTTTATTGCACATAATTTTTTCATATCACTGCGACACATGAAAGCAGCACCGTTAAGTAGTTTTGCAAAAATTAAAGGCTGTCAAATATACTATGTTATTATATTTGATTTGAAATTGGGCACAAGGGCATATAACCTAGTTACATTTGCTAATTAGACACTTGTTACTACATACAGGGAAACTTTATTCTTTTAACTTATTTACACACTAGATAACTGTAACAGTATCTTAGCAAGTACGCCACTGGTTTTGGAGAGATGAAAAATTGCTGTGATTCTTTATTTATTACTTAAAGGCAAGGCCCTCCTGATTCCGGTCTTTATTGGATTCCCGAAATCACTCCAGCCAAATGTTACGATGTTTCCTTGCTACACGAATAAAGTCTAATATTCTTACAACGAAAAATTACTATTGAGGCATTTCTTTAAACGTTTATGTAGTAGTAAAACTCATAATGTGAAAACGTTAACAATGTTGACCATTTACAAACTCTTGTACACTGAAGAGCCAAAACAATTGGTACACCTGCCTAATACGTGTAGCGCCCCCACCCCCCCTACACCGAGCTCGCATAAGTGCCGCGAGACGACGTGGCATGGACTCGGCTAATGTCTGAAGGTATTCAGGAGGCAATTCACACAATTAATCCTGCAGAGCTGTCCACAAATCAAATCTGCGAACAATTTAGGAAAGGGTTGCACGTCTGTCACGTTTAATGATTCTCGTCAGTCATCGTTTGTGACAAAATAATTGCACTTTATTTATTTTACATCGGAATGTTTTTTAATTCAAATAAAATACGTACGATTTTTTTAACACAAATCATAACATCAATTCAACACGAAATTTGTTTTGCCGCAACATAAACACCGCCTTAATGTTGACAGAACTGTAAGGAGGTAATGTTGTTACAAAAGCAACAAACAATGTTGCATTAACACTGATAGCTTAACAGTGTATCATATTAACAGCAGGGAACATTAGTAACTGAAGGTTCCCATGTTACAAAAAAAATACTGTTGTCACAACATTAGATATTTTACTGTGTACACGTTCAAATTCCTTCACATTCGTGCTTACCTAAGCAACATGCTCCGTCTTTAATGACCTTGCTGTCGAAGAGATGCTAAGCCCCACCTACGTCCACCATGCTCTTTGCTTAACCTGCTATGTCACAGACACATGACTGAGTTGTATTAAAATATAAAGGTTTTAAATACATTTTCGTGTTGAAAATTATAAATTCATATTTGAAGATATGAGAACATTATTACAAGTTAATGGCTATACGCGGTATTTATTTCGAGGAAAATCAGAATTTATGTTTTACCTTCCTTTTTAATTACGCTTTTGCATTTATCACTCCTCATTATGATATAAATTTTTTTACAGGTTAATAGCCACAAAGCACACAAAACTGCAATAAAATATTGCTCTAGTTAGTATTTTCGTAAACGATATAACCTACGCTGCAGCAAAAAAATGGAACGGGGAGGAGACGAAGGGGGGACAGGAGCCCATTGACTTTCCCAATTGGTAGGCGGAAGGTGCCAGGGGTTAGCAAGGTTTATAACATCAAAACAAATTTTCTGAAATACCGTTTTTACTCTAAAAATCTATATATGTAAAATATTGAGTAAATGAATGAAAAAAAATGTTTTTAGGTAATATGTGAGAAAAGAGAAGAGTGTCTTGTAGGTTCTTTGTATTTATATTGTTTATTCTTCGCAACCGTAAAAATGTGAATCTTTATAGGCTTATTTTTTTGGTAACCCAAGCGTACAGTGATGGGTCTAATAATATAACATTATAGTAAAGATTCGATCGTACAGGAATTACTTGCTGATAATAGTACGTGTCGTTTGGGAAGACCACTATTCAAGACTGCAGCACATATGTTCTTTGTTTTCCTTGGCAAAGAGACTGTGAAGATATACAGAACGTTTAAGGTGTTTTAAAATCTAGAGTAGAAGATAGTACATATTCTACTCAAAAGTGGTAAGAATGCCCGTAATCATTAATGGAACTGACTTGAACTAATGCTGTGGAAATACTGTAATCTGCGATCAACCATAGTTCATTATGGCAGGGAAAAACGAGAATCTTAGTTGGGTGAAGAGCCGTCAAAAATTTCCAGCAAAGCGATTAGAATTAACAAAAATAAAATAAAAACTAATGATGTTAAATGACAAGTTTATCGTGCAGTAATAACTAAAATGAAATGTTGGAAACATCACCTACTTTCGGTAATACGAACGCACGACTATAGGGGTAATCTGTCTCTGACTTGGCCTCCTTGAGTACAGGACGATGCTGCTTCCCTTGCCAAAGGGGCTGTTTCCGGTTCATCCCTCACGCAATGGGATGTCAAGCTGGGCCAGGGAAAGGGGGCCGTTTCTTTCAAAATACAACTACAGTTGCCCTGCGCAACCTCGCCCAACATATTTAACGGAAGGGGAAAAAAACCTTCTTTGTGAGTAGTAGGTGGACAAAGTCTTCGTGAGAGTCGGTACTCGTTAGTCGTATCCCGCGCATTCACATACCAAAGTCCCGTAATCAGCTTCGTGCCCCAGAAAAAAACTAAAATCATGATGCCACTTTGCGGAACATCAAATCATTAATATGTAATAATGAATGTTTTAAAATATTACAGTGTTGCAGGTAAACCTCAAATCTCACAAAAATCCCTAAAAATTCAAAACAAAAAAAATTTAATTTAGAATTTTGGGAAAACACGAAAAGCAAAATGTAATCCATAAAAACCAAATTTTTTAAGACTTTGAAAACACAAGGGAATTCATGAAAAATCACTTAAAAATCTAATAAACTCCTTACGTATTAAAAATTCCCTATTTGAGAAATATTTTTAAGATATATATATATATATGTATAAATGCCCAACAGTTACAAAAAAATCGTAGAGTCGTCAATATTATCTTAGCAGGTGCAAAAACTCTTCACAAGTCACAAGAAAATCTTTGAAAATCGCAAAAAATCTTTGAAAATAAAAAAATAATTATTTTAAGTCCCTAAAAAATTTTCCGGAATCACCAAAAAACTTTGGCAATAGCTAGAAAATCTTCGCAAATTAATTATAAATCGTAGAAAATCATTGAAAATCTTAGAAAATCACTAGAAAATCTTTGAAAATAGCAAGGAAATCTTAAAAAAATCTCTCAAAATCTTCGAAAACCACAAAAAATTATTCAAAAATCTTTAAAAAAAAAAATATTTTAAATCACAAGAAAATCACAAAAAATCACGAAAAAATTTTCAAAGAAATGAAAATCACTAAAAATCATTGTAACCTGGAGAAAATGTTCAGAACTCACAACAAATAAAAAATCGGTGTACACGTTTTAACCTAGTTGATGCCCCCTTGGCTTGGAAATTTTCTTTGTAGTGTGCGTGGGAAATGGGTATCGTCTCAAGTGTATTTTCTTATCGTAGACTAGCATACTGGACGCATGTTTGAAAGTTTTGCGGGGAAAATATGTATTTCAAACACTGTGCATTGCAGTTCAAGCTCCGGATGCATGGTTCTCTTTAAGCCCTTATCGTACGGTCAAATTTTCCTGTCAAACTGCTTCCATCAAAGGCCGTGTCTCAATTGTCCCAGAGATAACTCTTTCGTGCTCTCCCACTCATTAAGGACGTCCCAGATCTTACAAAAAAGAGAGAGAGAGAGAGAGAGTGTGTGTGTGTGTGTGTGTGTGTGTGTGTGCAAGCATTTACTGCACCCTACAATTTACGAAATAAAACTCACCTGTAAAATAATAAAGATCTTTGACTGTGAGTCAACTATTCAAAGGCATTCAATATTATTTGACCAATTTCGTTTGACAGAAAGATTTGATCGCCATTTCATGTCAAACAAAGTGATGTCACGTGATTCGCTACGATACTGTATAAAACGCTGCCTTTGCTGGAATACATGATTTGTTACTGCAACGAAGAATTCGTTATCCTGTAAATGCGAATCATTGGAAAATAGGCTTGCCACAAACATAACTTTTGTTTCAACTGTATAGAAATGACTATGATAACATTCCATTGTCGTTGCAATAGTTAAGCAGACGTCTTTGTGGCAATGCCAGTTACAAAGTAAGGGAAATTTGTGCTCTGGAAAACAACAGCAAGAGAGAAGTAAGAAATCTTAAAAATTATTTTCACAGAAAACGCGATGGCTTCGAGACTCGAACCCGCACCCCATGTGTCTGCACTACTAACCAAACGCCCTTCGCGATACAACCACAACGTATTGTTGAAATCAAGTTACTTTTAATGGGTGGGTTAAGTCAGGTAGTAACATTGACCAGAACATATAGGAGATGGACAAAATAATACGAACACCATGCAATATAGTACATTTTGTTGCATGTTGGCAACACTGCTTCCGTGTAAATAATGCGACGCGTATGTATTGCACAGTTTACGTGCCAAGTTTTGTAGGTTATATTTCAGTGTATTATACGCTTTGTTCTGCGACGGTTAAAACAAACGATCGGTGAAATGTGTGATCTCTCAGACTTTGAAAGAGGGCAAATCGTTGGTGCTCGGTTAGCGGGAGCGTCTGTGACGAAACCAGCTGAATTGTTTAACGTTTCATGAGCGACAGTATCCACGGTAATGACAGCATACACAAAACATGGCAAAACATCATCGGCGAAGAGGAATAGTGGGCGAAACCCAAAGTAAACTGACAGAGACTGACGAACATTAAAAATAATTGTTGCCAGACAACATAAAACTACCGCGGCAAAAGTGACAGCAGAACTCAACACTCACTTGAGTAATACTGTTTCTACAAAAACAGTACGGCGGGAGCTCCACAAAGCTAACATTCATGGAAGGGCTGCAATTGCGAAACCATTTATAACGGAAGCCAGCGCTAAGCTGCGAAAGAAGTGGTGCCACGATCATAAAATCTGGACACTTGATGATTGGAAGAATGTGGTATGGTGTGATGAATCATTGTTTACATTTTTTCCTACAAACGGCTGTGTTTATGTATGGAGAACCCCAAAAAAAGCCTACGATCCAGACTGCCTGCTTCCTACAGTCAAGCATGGGGGAGGTTCCGTTATGATTTGGGCGGCTATACCGTGGTATTCAGCTGGTCTTCTCATTCACATCACTGGCCGGATTACTGCGAATGAATATCTCGACATCCTCAATGATGAAGTTCTTACTATGACTAGCATATTGCTGCCAAACACTGCCATATTCCAAGATGATAATGCGCCCATACACACAGCCAAAAATGTTCAGTCTTGGTTTGAGGAGCATCAGAATATCATCGAACATCTTCCCTGGCCAGACCTCAACATAATTGAACCGTTATGGGGAGTTTTAGAGCAAAGAATGAGAAGCAGATTTCCATCTCCAACATCATTGAAGCAATTGGCGGATGTTTTGGTACAAGAATGGGACAACATTCCGTTGGAAACTATTCAGACACTCTGCGAATCTATTCCGCGAAGAATTGCAGCTGTTCTAAAAGAAAATGGTGGCCTAACACCTTATTAAGAAATAAATATTGTGTATATGTCAGGTGATCATATTATTTTGTCCATCCCCTGTATTTCACCTCCTGGGAAGAATGGAGTTTAGTGATGTGGAGAAAAACTACACTTCAGTATGACGTTAAATGTCTTCAGGAGCACCATTTACGCAGTGGCAGTTTCGTTAACTGCAGAACAAAATTGGATTAAGAATTTTTGCGTCAGAACAACACTTACGTACTCAAAACTACGGCGCAAGACAGAAAATATCGCTAAACCGTTACCGCTGGTGCGAAGTAATCATTTCACTGCTGACAAAAGCAGCTCATATAATGTTTATTTCTTTGCTGCAAAGGAAGGTTATAGTGCCATAAAACAAAAGCGTGTTAAGAAAACGTTTATTAACGGCAAACCTATGATTCTGTGACCTTTTTTTTTAATTAAAAGCGATATCGTGTCAACCTAAACAAAACAGTCTAAAATAAATGGGTTTCTTTGCCGTACAGAAAATTTGAAAAGATTGTATTTGGTGCCACAAGGAAACGGGAAACGGTTAAGATTTTAATGTGTCCTTGTGTCGGGACACCCAAATCGCTTCAAATTCGAGGAGAAAATTTTACATATTCAGTGGTTGCAACTTGCGCGTCTACGCGTGCTTCGATGCGTGAGCCTAATGTAAATTAATTTTTTCTCTCGTAGCTCCTGTGAACATTTCTTTTTAGCCTTCAAACTCGTATGAAACATTTATGTACTAAACATTTCAGAAACAAATTGTAAACCTTAATATGTTCTAAATAGTGAACGTTAGATAATAACCAATTCGTATTTTCCTCCCTGTTTGTTTCACCGAATATAATGTTACGTTTACTGATCTCGCGATTTTTATATTCAAACGAATATATTCACAAATTCTTAAACTGTAGGTCTACAACTTGGGCATTGTAATGACAGGAATCAATGAGTAATATATTCAAAACTTATACTGCAATCATTATTATTTCCAGGCAGACAGCTGCACTCGATTATTTTTTACGAACTAGCTGGTTTTCAACGATATGACTTTTTAAGGAAAGCTGTTGTAATTCTGGCTGCTATTTGGTATCAAGGTCAACGTGTAATGTAGCTTCACATATCATATACTGGAGACTGTCCAAACCTTTTTGTATAACCTAATGTAAGGGGTGTAACAATATAAAACTATCCAGATGGCTACTATTGCAGATTTGTCGCGAATAACTAATAAAATTTTATGTTGCAAAGTGTTTCCTAAGGCCGTTAGAAGCCCTCGAAGATAAAGTTTTAATATCGAAATTTTTGTTGCAGAAATTAATTTCAATTAAGTTCACATGTGGAGTAGGCAACTCATGCCATTAAGGTATTATTTCACAAGAAAAATTCAGGTTGGCTTGGTTATGTTGCGTTGCTTTATTTGAAGCTGAAGCATAATTGGCTCCCAGTTACAGAAAACTATTCAATGTATAAAACCTAAAAAAAAAAAGTTTTATATTGTAATAATTTTACTACTTTTTTTTATAAACATGGATCTTCGCAAAGCATTGAAAACGAAAATTCTTAATACCTACCATATGAGTAGGACCAGTGACTTTTCGCGTAAAAATCGGAGCACACAGTAGACTTCAATACTATATACGCACCTCAGCTGTTGTCATATCTCCATTGGTTGCTGGTGCCGTGTCCATCTTTGACCAAGCCTCTCAGAACTAAGTAACTCCGACACTGAACCTTCGTGATTCGTGCGCAAACAGTTAACACGGGCCAGAACATTTTTTAGCCAATCAAATAAGTTAGACGACCCTACAGTGCTTTGGACTGTATCTTGTCTCGAAATCTTTTCGCGAAATATCAATGCCCCTACATATGAGCAATAAATCATACTGGAAGTGTTACAGCGTAGGGTCCTGTCATGTGCGGTATATTCATTGATCATAAACGGAAGATTTTTCCAACGGCAATGCCCATTTCAACGGATTCTGCTTTTTATTAAGAATTAGGGTTTTTAAACTTGAGTTGGTAGAGCACCAAGTTATTTTGCTTTGCAGTTCTATCTACTACTGACCAGTTAGTACCACATAACTTGGAAGTGATAAGCAGGATAAAGATGGTAGGATATTTGGGGGGTCCGGTTTTCGACATGACGCTTTAAACATGGCGTTATGAGATAAGTGCTTGATATTTCGTTTGGTTCACCTCACCCGAAAATCTCTAACTTCTTTTAAGAATTTTCAACTGCTTTATTTACGTTTATCGTGAATACTTTGGAAAGGGGTTGGTTCTACGGGGCTTTTCTTGAAAGTTCATTAAAGTGCTGTGCCGTACTTTCAAACGTCCTGTAGAATGTACAAACATTGATGGCATTCTCCTAAATCATTTTCTCCTCCCCATATTTAATGCAAAAAATTTTAAAAGGTTTGATTCTATGGCGTAGGCATTTGCCCACATCAATATTTCGTCAATATCTCGTAAGCAGCTGGTTTTGCAGCGTCTCCATTGATATTTTTTCTCTTTGAAACTTTGCTGGTTTTGCAACTTTATTTCCAAAGAGAACGATATTTACAATGCTGGTATTCGCCGAAATATTTCATCTTCCTTAATTTTTTTTTTAATTTCAATTACATACAATATTATAACATCACATTACACGTAGGTAGGTATAATAAAATTTTAATAAAAATTTTATACGATTCATTTTTTTCATACAATTAGCACAAACTCTTACGACAAAGTCCTCAGACAATGTTTTTCATAAGTCATTCTTTGTACACAAGACAGAAGAAAACTCCACCACGTACCCTGGGAAGTTCACTAATTTATTATTTAAACACTAATAGATAAACGTTTACGTCTACTGTATAATAGGTAACACTTACAGAGGTACGTGTGCTTCAGTGGAAGTTTCTTACGTTAGTTACATAAGTGTAGCTACAATTGTAGCCACTTTTCACAACGAGACCACACATCCGTCTTCATTCCGAACACGTGTGACGTGTTTTACGTATACGTCAGCAGCCAGTAAGTATACGTGGGCTCATTATGACTACAGCTCATGTTTATTTTACAGCAGGTGCAGTTAAATTGTATCTGTTAAGATGCTGCATTCCATAAGCTCTATTGTAGTTGGGTTTTGCAAACTTTCAAGGTGTTCGACTTTTTTATATTTATTTATGAATTCTTTGAAAACTGTGATGTAATGGTCATGATACTAGATGACTTTTCCGTTAAGTTTTACATCGTTATTAACTATCAGTAAGATAATTTGTCCATTGTCAAAATAATTCAGAAAAAAATTACGAAAAATTCGATTGGCATCATTGCAGATGGTGGACAATAAATAAGGTCGAGGATCTATCTGTATTCGAAACATGTAGTCTCTGATCTCATGAATACTTAGAAATACGAACTTTACCAAGTAGGTCAATTAATTGGACACTTTACCCACTTTAATAGAGTGTTATTACATTCCTGGTTTATCACTGTTTGATACTTACAGTTCTACTTATCACCCATTGGGACATGCGTAAGTCATTGTATATTTTGTAAATATTTACATTAAACAACCTTTTCGTGAATTCCATGTAGGCATAGCATATTGAATTGCGATGTCATTTAATGTAACATGCGTGCATCTTCACCAAAATTCCATAATTAAATAAAGTTACATTTTATTTGGATAACCCTCACGGTTTACAAAAACGGATATTAATGAAATACTAATTTATTCCCCATTGTTCCCCAAACACCGTACCTTTAAGGAAAAAGATGAAGAAATTTGAGCTCAAGTTACGCTTTAATACATAATTTTTCTCCTGCATTAAAACTATCACATTTAATCCTATTAAGATTATGTTTCTTAATACGCTGTGGAGTTCAAATCAAAGAATTTTTTTTTAATATTTTGCAGAATTTTTTTTTGTTAATGCACCCCACGTGCATTATATTCTGAAGGTTTAAATGCATAATTGTGCCTTCATTTAGTGACATAGGTTATGTACAAGATAGTTAAATCAAAAGAGATTTGTTACTAAAACGTTTATAATTTATTCACTTCATTTGATGAAAGTGCTTTCTTAATAATCGTAATAAATTTTCTATGATATTTTTACACGTAAAATATATTTCTTACAAACATTTGTAGTATAAATGAAGGCACGATTTATATGTGGCAGGTAGCATAAATTTGTATGGTTGTGGGAACGGGAAACTGTTAGTTCGGGTAAGACACGAAAGAGTGATGATTTGGAGGGGAGGAGAAATTCTTTAGTGCTACCATTCAGTGGTAAAGGGGACAGAGAGGAGAAAGAGAGAGGATTGTCTAGAACCAGCTTTATACCACTGCTTTTAACGTATTTACTAGCAAGGATAATACCTAATCACAGAGTAGCTAAGTCTACAGCGGTCAAACAGCCTCTTATACAGCGAACTCGAGCACCACACGCCAGTGAAATGAAGTAACTGGCCAACATCATGTCGCAACGCCGTTCTCCAGTCAGCGTCTGGTAACTTACTCGCCATTCCCGGCAGCTCGGCTAATAGGTAATGTTCCGTAGCACGCGGTAGCCAATCAGACACAAGGCCCGTTCCCAGAGCCTCGCGCGGCCAATCAGCGAAAGGGCACGTGCGCATTAGACCAAGCTGCCACGCAATTTCCCGTCCATAGGTTTAGCTACTCTTCGGCATTACGCACCGGTTTTCACTTTCTATGTTGTTAGGCGTATTTCAGGAATAGTTTATTCGTGAGTCGACTGGACCTCGTGTTTTGCCTCGCAGTCACCGGAATGGTAACAGTCTACCGTCCCCTGTACTACCTGGTCTTCTTGAAGATGTGCTTCGGAAAATCTCAGGGATGCGGTGCATGCATGATGGGAAGTTGGTCCATTTTTGATTCGTCGTCCGAAGAAGTTTAGACTGTGACTTCCATGGACAGCGGATTGATTGTGGCGGGTCTGTTTCTTGGCAGCACAACACGTTCTTCAGACCACACGATACTGAGCTCACGTCCTGCGGTGAGAAGCGGAAGGTGTGGGTTACTGTCACCAAGCGAGTGACGTGCAAGAACTGCAACAATGTACTGTTACTTCCAAAGCAGCTGAAACTATTCGCCCATAACGCCTAGGATTCCACCATTTGTGGAAATCCAGTGCAGCGCACTGTGTCTAAACTTGCAGGCGGCGATATCGGTGACAATTAAATTGGACGCATCTTCGTATGAGACCAGTTGCTGTTTTAAGACTTTCAGTCACCGTGCCCTGTGTTTGAGACGATACGTAGGAAATGTGTTAAGTGATCTCCTAGACAGCACGTATGTGGTAGGCTTGGCATTTTGATTGAATTTGCCTTGCCGAGTAAGCTTGTCATATCAGGTGTGATTCAAGCTTGATTTCTCACGACTGGCACATACTTACTTATGGCAAGCTTGGAGGTGGCTTGAATTATGATTGTAGCTTACGGTCAGTGTTACTAATCAAGCTTGCTACAAGCTTGACCTGTGGAAACTAGTNGGTAACACTTACAGAGGTACGTGTGCTTCAGTGGAAGTTTCTTACGTTAGTTACATAAGTGTAGCTACAATTGTATCCACTTTTCACAAAGAGACCACACATCCGTCTTCATTCCGAACACGTGTGACGTGTTTTACGTATACGTATACGTGGGCTTATTATTACTACATCTCATGCTTATTTTACAGCTGGTGCAGTTAAATTTTATATGTTAAGATGCTGCATTTCATAATCTATTTTTTAGTGGGTTTTGCAAACTTTCAAGGTGTTCGATTTTTTGTATTTATTTATGAATTCTTTGAAAACTGTGATGTAATGGTCATGACACTAGATGACTTTTCCGTTAAGTTTTACATCGTTATTAACTATCAGTAACATAATTTGTCCATTGTCAAAATAATTCAGAAAAAAAATACGAAAAATTCGATTGGCATGATTGCAGATGGTGGACAATAAATAAGGTCGAGGATCTATCTGTATTCGAAACATGTAGTCTATGATCTCATGAATACTTAGAAATACGAACTTTACTGAGTAGCTCAATTAATTGGACACTTTACCCACTTTAATAGTGTGTTATTTTATTCCTGGTTAATCGCTGTTTGATACTTACAGTTCTGCAAGTCAGCCATTGGGACATACGTAAGATATATTTTATTTTTTAAAGATTTACATTAAACAACCTTTTCGTGAATTCCATGTAGGCATAGCATATTGAATTGCGATGTCATATAATGAATGTAAAATGCGTGCATCTTCAACAAAATTCCATAATTAAATAAAATTACATTTTATTTGGATAGCCCTCGTGGTTTACACAAACGGATATGAATGAAATACTAAATAATCCCCCATTGTTCCCCGAACACCATACCCTTAAGGTAAAAGATGAAGAATTTAGAACTCAAGTTACGTTTTAATATATAATTTTTACTCCTACATTTAATCCTATTAAGATTATGTTTCTTAATACGCGGTAAAGTTAAAATAATTTTTTTTTGCAGTATTTTTCTTTGTTAATGCACCTCACGCGCATTATATTCTGAAGATTTAAATGCATAATTATGCCTTCATTTAGCGACATAGGTTCTGTACAAGATGGTTCAATCAAAAGGGATTTGTTGCTAAAATGTTTATTATTTATTCGCTTCATTTAATTAAAGTGCTTTGTTATTAATCGTAATCAATTTTCTATGATATTTTTACATGTAAAATATATTTCTTACAAACATTTGTAATATAAATGAAGGCACGATTTATGTGTGGCAGGTAGTATCAAATTTGATGGGTGTGGGAACGGGAAACTGTTAGTTCGGGTAAGACACGAAAGAGTGGTGATTTGGAGGGGAGGAGAAATTCAGTAGTGCTACCATTGAGTGGGAAAGGGAACAGAGGGGAGAAAGAGAGAGGATTGTCTAGAACCAGCTTTATACCACTGCTTTTAACGTATTTACTAGCAAGGATGATACCTAATCACAGAGTAGCTAAGTCTACAGCGGTCGAACAGCCTCTTATGCAGCGAACTCGAGCACCACACGCCAGTGAAATGAAGTAACTGGCCAACATCCTGTCGCAACGCCGTTCTCCGGTCAGCGTCTGGTAACTTACTCGCCATTCCCGGCAGCTCAGCTAGTAGGTAATGTTCCGTAGCACGCGGTAGCCAATCATACACAAGGCCCTTTCCCAGAGCCTCGCGCGGCCAATCAGAGAAAGGGCACGTGCGCATTAGAACAAGCTGCCACGCAATTTCACGCCTGTAGGTTTATCTATTCTTTGGCATTACGCGCCTGTTTTCACTTTCTGTGTTGTTAGGCTAATGGCAGGAATAGTTTATTCGTGAGTCGACTGGACCTCGTGTTTTGCCTCGCAGTCACCGGAATGGTAACAGTCTACCGTCCCCTGTACTACCTAGTCTTCTTGAAGAAGTGCTTCGGAAAAGCTCAGGGATGCGGTGCATGCATAATGAGAAGATGGTCCATTTTTGATTCGTTGCCCAAAGAAGTTTAGACTGTGACTTCCATGGACAGCGGATTGATTGTGGTGGGTCTGTTTCTTGGAAGCACAACACGTTCTTCAGACCACACGATACTGAGCTCACATTCTGCGGTGACAAGTGGAAGGTGTAGGTTACGGTCACCAAGCGAGTGACGTGCAAGGACTGCAACAATGTGCTGTTACTTCCAAAGAAACTGAAACTATTCGCCTATAACGCCTGGGATTCCACCATCTGTGGAAATCCAGTGCAGTGCACCGTGTCTAAACTTGCAGGCGGCGATATCGGTGACAATTAAATTGGACGCATCTTCGTATGAGACCAGTTACTGTTTTAAGACTTTCAGTCACCGTGTCCTATGTTTGAGACGATACGTAGGAAATGTGTTAAGTGATCTCCTAGACAGCACGTATGTGGTAGGCTTGGCATTTTGATTGAATTTGCCTTGCCGAGTAAGCTTGTCATATCAGGTGTGATCCAAGCTTGATTTCTCACTACTGGCACATACTTGCTTATGGCAAGCTTGGAGGCGGCTTGAATTATGATTGTAGCTTACGGTCAGTGTTACTAATCAAGCTTGCTACAAGCTTGACCTGTGGAAACTAGTTAGCATGGTTCAAGCTCGCAGGTTTTGTCATGGCGAGCTTAATTCAAGCTTGAGTCAAACCGACTATGCTTTTGGGGCTCCGCTGTAAGCAGTAGAAAACAGCGGCCAGTGAGACGAGTCCCACACGCAGGGACAGATATGGTCCACTCACCGTTACTTCCAACTTTTCTGAAGCCCTGCTCAAGTTCTACTTCCAGGATTTTCCTCCGCCTCATGCAAACAACGCCTATCTTAGTTTAGACAATTACCTCAAAGAGACGACGCACCGCTTTCGTGCGCACTCGGTGTAGTAATATTTGGAATAAGAACTATTTCTCAATGAGCATCAGCGACACACATATTTTATCTCTGTTTTTATTCACATTAATTATAAATGTAACGTAATTTGTAAGTAACATATAACTAAAAGTTAGAAGTAACTAAAAATAAGCTATTTTATTGTTAATACAAATATGCGATACATGGCATATTTAAGAATCAGCCAAACACGTAATGCATGACGTGATTTTAAAAAGTTTTGATTCTAAAAGTTTGAAGATACCGTGAATTGGCCATATTAATCGTTGCTGAGACAGACGCATAAAAATTTGTTGCCAATAACGACTCATACAAATAAAAATGTTATTGACCGCAACAAATTACAAAGCGTGATGGTGTTAAAAGTGAGTATCTGAGTTAAAAAATTTTTGTTTGGTGTAACGTTAAATATTTTATTTGTATCCGTGACTGAAAGTGTTAAATATCGCTGTAGGTTAAAAAATAAACATGGAAGATAACGTACCTGTCAACATTATTTCCTTTTTTGAGTATGGTACCTTATCCGAAAGTGGTATCCGTATATGTTTAAATTTAACTTGTTCTTAGGATTCATCATAGCAAAGAACAACTGTNCCTTATCCGAAAGTGGTATCCGTATATGTTTAAATTTAACTTGTTCTTAGGATTCATCATAGCAAAGAACAACTGTCACTCTATCTTACAAAATCCCCTGTCACGTTGTAAAAATGTTTTCCTTCAAACTGTTTTAGTTGGTCAAAGAAATACGAATTGTTGTGTCGTCATCGAAACGTCACTACCGCCGCCATATTTAGATGACTCTAGTTTCAATCAAAAATATTGTATAATTTAAAAGTTCTAAAATTCATATTATGTTTGACGACTTCAGCCAATCAGAACCATGCACATNAAAAATATTGTATAATTTAAAAGTTCTAAAATTCATATTATGTTTGACGACTTCAGCCAATCAGAACCATGCACATCAAAAAACCGTCATTTTCGACAACACAAGACTTTAAAACGGCGGCCAATAACTAGAAAAGAAATACGTTTGTGGAGATAACTCATTTATATTACATATGAGAGATCACGAATGCTGCTGAAAGTACTGAAAATGTACATTAANGTTTGTGGAGATAACTCATTTATATTACATATGAGAGATCACGAATGCTGCTGAAAGTACTGAAAATGTACACTAAACGATAATCGCGAAACATAGATGACAATAAATTTCATCGCTCAACAAATACCTATTATAAATAAAATTAAAATTTATTTTTGCAGTCAAATTAATTTACAGAAACCTTGATATTCTCTGCCACATAGGCTCAGTCGTCACACAACAGCATTTCCTGTTTTGAAAATTATGTTTGAATAAAAACTAGGACAACATTTTCACGATTATCTTACTAACTTAGTTTGTTGGACAAAGTTTAATGGCTATGTTCCCTCTTCAAAATTTTTGGTCAAATACATTTGAAGGAGAAACATTTTTTAGTGCGACAGAGGCTCAGTAGGGTAAAACATCTGCCAGAGTAGAGGGGGGAGTGAACGAGCGAAGACTATGATAAGTTACACGAGCGTCTGTGAACAGTCATGACCATGACTATTCTGCGCATGCGCGTGTGAAGACGAGCTACTCATACACCCCCNCGGCCAGTGAGACGAGTCCCACACGCAGGGACAGATATGGTCCACTCACCGTTACTTCCAACTTTTCTGAAGCCCAGCTCAAGTTCTACTTCCAGAATTTTCCTCCGCCTCATGCAAACAACGCTTAACTTAGTTTAGACAATTACGCCAAAGAGACAGCGCACCGCTTTCGTGCGCACTCGGTGTAGTAATATTTGGAATAAGAACTATTTCTCAATGAGCATCAGCGACACACATATTTTATCTCTGTTTTATTCACATTAATTATAAATGTAACGTAATTTGTAAGTAACATATAACTAAAAGTTAGAAGTAACTAAAAATAAGCTATTTTATTGTTAATACAAATATGCGATACATGGCATATTTAAGAATCAGCCAAACACGTAATGCATGACGTGATTTTTAAAAGTTTTGATTCTAAAAGTTTGAAGATACCGTGAATTGGCCATATTAATCGTTGCTGAGACAGACGCATAAAAATTTGTTGCCAATAACGACTCATACAAATAAAAATGTTATTGACCCCAACAAATTACAAAGCGTGATGGTGTTAAAAGTGAGTATCTGAGTTTAAAAAATTTTGTTTGGTGTAACGTTAAATATTTTATTTGTATCCGTGACTGAAAGTGTTAAATATCGCTGTAGGTTAAAAAATAAACATTGAAGATAACGTACCTGTCAACATTATTTCCTTTTTTGAGTATGGTGCCTTATCCGAAAGTGGTATCCGTATATGTTTAAATTTAACTTGTTCTTAGGATTCATCATAGCAAAGAACAACTGTCACTCTATCTTACAAAATCCCCTGTCACGTTGTAAAAATGTTTTCCTTCAAACTGTTTTAGTTGGTCAAAGAAATACGAATTGTTGTGTCGTCATCGAAACGTCACTACCGCCGCCATATTTAGATGACTCTAGTTTCAATCAAAAATATTGTATAATTTAAAAGTTCTAAAATTCATATTATGTTTGACGACTTCAGCCAATCAGAACCATGCACATAAAAAAACGGTCATTTTCGACAACACAAGACTTTAAAACGGCGGCCAATAACTAGAAAAGAAATATGTTTGTGGAGATAACTCATTTATATTACATATGAGAGATCACGAATGCTGCTGAAAGTACTGAAAATGTACACTAAACGATAATCGCGAAACATAGATGACAATAAATTTCATCGCTCAACAAATACCTATTATAAATAAAATTAAAATTTATTTTTGCAGTCAAATTAATTTACAGAAACCTTGATATTCTCTGCCACATAGGCTCAGTCGTCACACAACAGCATTTCCTGTTTTGAAAATTATGTTTGAATAAAAACTAGGTCAACATTTTCACGATTATCTTACTAACTTAGTTTGTTGGACAAAGTTTAATGGCTATGTTCCCTCTTCAAAATTTTTGGTCAAATACATTTGAAGGAGAAACATTTTTTAGTGCGACAGAGGCTCAGTAGGGTAAAACATCTGCCAGAGTAGAGGGGGGAGTGAACGAGCGAAGACTATGATAAGTTACACGAGCGTCTGTGAACAGTCATGACCATGACTATTCTGCGCATGCGCGTGTGAAGACGAGCTACTCATACACCCCAAATTTAGTTTAAACTGCGGAAACATTCAACTAGTAATATGGGTTAGTTTAGGTTGGATAGAATGAAACTGTAAAAACACGTTTTTTACCCACTTTCCTGAGTTAGTTGAGATGGTGTTAGGTTGGGATACTACGTTTGGAAAACGATGGTTAAAAATTCACTTGCGCGGAAATAATGGTCAACAACAAGCATATGCTCTTTAACAACGGATTCAGCGGACTGCAGATACTCGTTGAAGCTCGGCTTCGCCTGTTACGCAGAAGTTCTTCGTTTTCGTGTCATAATTTCCGTTTCAGAGGCATTATTGAAAATGTTTGACTATAGAAAATTTAGAATTTTCTAATTGTTATACATTTTGTATCTAAATCTCACTGTGTGTTATTTCCTACTTGCAAAAAGAAAGAAACTTATTAATAATATATAAAAAAAAGTTCCTAACTTTTTGCAAATAGCGGACAGCAAATAATTAAAATTTAGCAAAAAAGTATTAGACAACTCTTAAAATGTACATTTTCTATAATAGCGATTTGTCAGTAATTACTCTGAATCAAAAATTGTGACACGGAAACCATTATAGCGCTGTCTTGTGTCTGGCGAGGAAAGCAGCTATAAAACGCAAAAAAAAAAAAAATGTTTGCAACTTCGCTCCTAAGTTCTTTAAGTACAGTCTATAAATATTTTTCTTTATTGTGCTGTTTTCGTGTAACACTTGAACTCGGCAGCATGAAATATCCGCAATTTTACACAAGTTGCTGAAGTCGCCCTTTTTATCAGGCGTAAAGCCATACACAGTAGAAGGTTAGGTCAAGGTAAGGTGGCTAAAATATACAGTCAATCACTCCAGGAAAGGTGGGACTGTAGCGGTGCTACTGTCCTTCTCGTGCATTGAGGTCACCGTAAATGNTGGTTGAAACCCTAAAGCAAGCCATTTTTTCAGGCAGCTAAGATGGCAACGCCACCGCATTTATACGTTCAATCTAATCATTCAATAATGAAAATAAACAATATTATTTTCATTATTGAATGGTTAGATTGAACGTATAAATGCGGTGGCGTTGCCATCTTAGCTGCCTGAAAAAATGGCTTGCTTTAGGGTTTCAACCATTTACGGTGACCTTAATGCACGAGGACAATAGCACCGCTACAGTCCACTTTTTCTGGAGTGATTGACTGTATATTTTAGCCACCTTACCTTGACCTAACCTTCTACTGTGTATGGCTTTACGCCTGATAGAAAGGGCGACTTCAGCAACTTGTGTAAAATGGCGGATATTTCATGCTGCCGAGTTCAAGTGCCACACGACATCAGCACAATCAAGAAAAATATTTATTGACTGTACTTACAGAACTTAGCGAATAGCAAACCTTAAATGCATGTTTAATATAAAATATTAACGTATGGTATTATAACAAATAGTTTGCGTTTCATTTACAAGAATTTCATAAAATAGATTACAATTTTGGTTTTGATTTGGCACTTCGCAAAACAAGTTTATGAATAAAAACGATTTTCTTGCAGTAATACGTTTACCTTTAAAAAAAACAGAACCACGTTTCGCAAAATTTGAACAAATGTGAGGACTCAAAGTACTCTTAAATTTTGCGTAGTGATTAATACTAAACTTGTGTGTTCAATTAAAATAATTACATTTTACATGCCAACCCTGACTCTCCTAGCAACCCTGACTCTCCTAGCAACCCTGACTCTCCTAGCAACCCTGACTCTCCTAGCAACCCTGACTCTCCTACCAACCCTGACTCTCCTACCAACCCTGACTCTCCTACCAACCCTGACTCTCCTACCAACCCTGACTCTCCTACCAACCCTGACTCTCCTACCAACCCTGACTCTCCTACCAACCCTGACTCTCCTACCAACCCTGACTCTCCTACCAACCCTGACTCTCCTACCAACCCTGACTCTCCTACCAACCCTGACTCTCCTACCAACCCTGACTCTCCTACCAACCCTGACTCTCCTACCAACCCTGACTCTCCTACCAACCCTGACTCTCCTACCAACCCTGACTCTCCTACCAACCCTGACTCTCCTACCAACCCTGACTCTCCTACCAACCCTGACTCTCCTACCAACCCTGACTCTCCTACCAACCCTGACTCTCCTACCAACCCTGACTCTCCTACCAACCCTGACTCTCCTACCAACCCTGACTCTCCTACCAACCCTGACTCTCCTACCAACCCTGACTCTCCTACCAACCCTGACTCTCCTACCAACCCTGACTCTCCTACCAACCCTGACTCTCCTACCAACCCTGACTCTCCTACCAACCCTGACTCTCCTACCAACCCTGACTCTCCTACCAACCCTGACTCTCCTACCAACCCTGACTCTCCTACCAACCCTGACTCTCCTACCAACCCTGACTCTCCTAGCAACCCTGACTCTCCTACCAACCCTGACTCTCCTAGCAACCCTGACTCTCCTAGCAACCCTGACTCTCCTAGCAACCCTGACTCTCCTAGCAACCCTGACTCTCCTAGCAACCCTGACTCTCCTAGCAACCCTGACTCTCCTAGCAACCCTGACTCTCCTAGCAACCCTCACTCTCCTAGCAACCCGACTGCACTGCGTAGGCATGCTCTATCTTACGAGTATCCAAACGAAAACGACAGAGTACACCAAAGCACAACTTACTGATCCGTTACGTTGTCGCTAGTACTTCCAGTTGGTGACGCCGCAGTCGCTGGATGTATGGATAGCCACGCGGGAAATTCAAACAGAATGTCCAATGCAGGTCACAGTCGCACACACTCACACACTTCTTCAATTACATCCTACTATATACATGAGCTCCAACATACACATTGCAAAAAATATATATATGGTGAATTCAGTGAATATTCTCAAAATTTCGTATGACCGAATTACTGGAAATGAAAACTATTTTGCTCCGTAATATTGCTATATTGTTTGTTAACAAATATCATCAGCTTTCTTTAAAGAAGTTGTGGTTAAAATAACGCGGATTATATTTATGAAATTGAGTATGCAGGAATCGCTGTCTCCCGTCGTAACAGCTGTTACTTGTACAAGTTTCTCGTATTCAGAACCAAGTAGAGACTCGTGTAGAGTGAGCCGAGCCACACACCTTACTAACGGAGTGGTCATTGCCGACGCAGTTCATTATTCCAAGGCGGCAGCTTGTATTACTCCGGCCGTCCGCGCGCTTGCAGGGAAATGGTCGTGTTGTTGGCAACCGACACATGCGTCGAGGTGACCTACAAAACTCGCGTTGTCTTGTGGCCAAGAAGATGTACGCTTTTCCGAGTAAAGACGCAATGGTCGTGCAACCGAATCCCCAATAAAGCGATCACACGTGTTAATGGCGTATTATAACTACCAGTGCCCAGTGAAACCACGAATTGCTTCCGGGCAAGTGTAGGGCAGTGCATTCTAGCATGTTGCCAGAAAATAACGGAAATTTTGCTTCTCTGACAGCTCAGCTGTAAGAACCCTGTCCTCTTCTCTTTCACATTATAAAATCAATATTTATTTTAGTTGCTAATTTATAACTATTAATGAATTCTATACTTTCTGCGTTAAATAATCATCACTGTTCCCTGTGTATTATGAAAAGGCTTCCCTTCTTTAATGTTTCCTGACACATGGCGGCTCTTCAACAAGATCCAACGCTTCCGCCATGTTTCGCAGCTTTTCTTTCCCGAAACTAAACAACAAATATAAATCTTTCATAGCTGGAACCACTTATACTCCTGCATGCCCACAGATGATGACAATTTACTAAGTATATCATTAAATGATTCGTTTAGTTAGATTTAAAATTACATTTGAGCTATAAAAATTTAAAATTACAAAATTCTGACGGAACTATTTTGTGTCCCATTCAAACTGTGAACCGACTAGCCAGCAAGTGGCTTTGACTATGTTACTGGTATAGGCTGTTCACGGTAAACTGAGCACTTTTGAAAGCCCGGCATAAGATATACTTGTATGCATAGTGTGTATTCTGCTACCATGCGTAAACTTAACAATGTCTTGGGCCTGATCACTTTATTCTTGCATCCTTCAAGTGAAACTGTGATATTATTAGAAATGGAAGCATTTAAAAAATCTGCTTATTTCCACATTTATGAAAACCTTTTTTTAAAAAAAGAGGAGAAAATTATTTCAATATTTACAAATGTTTACCTAACATTTTAAATTCAACAATATGACATGGAACTTCTTTCCCTCCATCGTTACCAGTTTCACTGGCCTCATGTCAGTCAGTCTGCCCGTTTAAATATATGCAGGTATATACAATGACATTTTTTCAAATATTGATTCCATAAGTGCTCAGTTTACGGCGAACAGTGTACAAGGTTCATCTCTGTCGCCATCTTGGAATGGACAACGGGAAAGTGCTGGCTTCGGCGCGTTGCATCCCACACGCAGTAGAACAGGTGTCAACTGATGTCCTTGTAGGTTTCGTGGGCCGACAACTGGCGATATCAATCTAAGGACACAGATCCGCCACAACACCGGCGACCTGTTTCGTTTCTTGCACTAATGCAGATGCTAGAAAACTCGTGCGATGTCATCATGTTGTTAAATACGTTCTTCAGTGCGCAGGGAAGATGAACAGCAACCATAAGCTTATTTCGCCATGTTTGTTGAAAATAAAAACGGAGAGAGCACAGCACATAAAAATACTTCGCACACCCTACCCTTACTTTGCGTTCATAATTATATGTTTACGTCGTATACGTAAATAACGTAGCTTAACCTTACAAAGAAACACATAAATACATATTCTAGACACACGCCTACACTAACGTCTGTCGTTGTTGAAGATTTTTTTTTAGCTTTATAACATAACTTGCAATACATTCCCGCCAGCAGTTGGTGCCTACGTGACGTTGGCATTTGTGCTCCAGGCCTCGTGCAATTAATGCGCGAGATTGGCTGTGTGGTCTACATAGACGCACCTCAAGACAGGTAACGGAACAATTTTATTGCGCCTGGCAGAGGTAACGGGATATGACCTGAGGCGTGATTCTCATTCACTTTCCCGCTTTTCGGAGGAGCCGCTTTACGTCGTGAAAATACTAAGTGGGGCGGAAGTTGCCATGGCTATCGCGTGTAGTCAACTCGCAGTTACTTCGCACTTTTGAATCAAACCTTTGAATAATCACTCTATGTATTACGTGTTTGGTTGTTTCCTGAATATGTCACTAGTAGTTATAAATGGCGTGTTCACCCGGACGGCTGCTGGCTGCGGAGCCGCGGCACCACGACGGCCATCTTGGATGATGTCAGCTCGAAACCTCCTGCTCTGTAATTCCTCGACAATGGCAGCCATCTGGGATGACGTCACGAAATTTCCAATGCAAATTTACCTAAACCAATGGCGCCAATGCTAATTGCGAATATGCTAATGATGTCAATGCTAAGTGTGAATACGTCAATCACGTACACGTCAATCACGCACATGTCAATCACCTGTCACCGCCATCGACGTTTCTCCGGCGTCCGCCAGGGGAAACGAAGCTGGTGGCGCCCCTGGTGGACGGCGGGGAAACGTTGATGGCAGTGGCAGGTGATTTATATGTGCGTGATTGACATATTCGCAATTATCATTGACGTCGTTAGCATATTTGCAATTGGCATTGGCGACATTGGCATAGGCAAATTTGCATTGGCAATTTCGTGATGCCATCAAAGATGGCTGCCATTGTTGAGGAATGACAGAGCAGGGGGTTTCGGCCTTACATCATCCAATATGGCCGCCATGGCCCCACGTTTCCACAGCCAGCAGCTATCTGGAAGAACATACCAAGTATAACTACTGTCACTATATCTAGCATATTTATACTTGTGTAAACCAAAAAGGAACCTTATTTGTGATTACATTGAATTTTTATTAACATGTCTATATATTATAATATTTCATTTCCAATTACTACTGATAAAGTGGAGAGAGAACATATGTGTTGGTAATGCCTAGTAAGAAATAGTTCTTATGCAAAATTTTCTTAAATATAATTCTCACGAATGCGGTGTGTTGTCCCTTTGGTGTAATCATCTAATCTTGATCGAGCTTTGTTTGCACGAAGCGGAGGAATAGTCTTAAAGTAGAACTTCAGCAGGGATTCAGAAAAGTGGTAAGGAACCGATTACGGTCTATAGGCTGTTCACGGTAAAGTGAGCACTTTGAGGCCCTAATTACATTTTCCTTTCAGCCAATTTTTTATTCTTTAACCAACTTTGTAAATAAATATTGCCATGTAAGTAATAAACGCAGTGCATATATTTCACCGTACTCGAAAGTTAATCAATGCCTAAAACTGAAATCAAATATATTTATTTAATATTATTTCGTATCAGTGGACTTTTTAAAAGTGCTCACTTTACCATGAATAGCCTTTATATCAGAATATCGTTAACTTTGGTACGCCCGGCTAGCAATGCTGACGTACGTGGGCTTCTGATAAGCGGGAAGGAGAATGAGAATCGTTTCCGTGACTCCGGCAGTTGGGTCGCTGTTGCTCGTCGCCCGATGGCCGGCCGCGTGATCTGTAGCAACGCGGACCCTCGGGGACAAGGCTGGGCGGTGACCTTGGCGGTCCGCGAGGTCAGGTGGCTGGCTAACTGTAACACCGCGGGCCGGGGCGTAAATAAATAAGAACGGCGCTTTGTGTGTGCGCGCGCACTGTGTGTACTGCGCACGTGCAGTAGGGTGGCGTGATGTCATCGTACAGAACCGCGCGCGTTGGCCCAACTATGCCGCTCACCTCCAGCTCCGGAGAGATGCTGGGCATATCTCCTGGCTCCTGCTGGCTGTTCCCTATCCATAACAATAAGCCCTTGCCACACTTCACTTCACATCACGCCCTGACTACGTGGGGCCGCGGTGGTGTAGTGGCCAGACTACTCACCTCCCACAAAGTGGAGTGAATAGATTTGTACGGCTCTTTAACATCTAGGTCTTGAGAGCCGATGGGAATGAAATGAGGTGAGTATGAAGCGATGCCGGAATGCAAGGACAGTGTAAACGGTAGATCCCCGAGAAAACCTTTCGGCCAGCGGTATCTTCCTGCACGATTCCCTTTTGCGAAAACCCTGAGTGACAAGGCCGGGGATTGAGCCCAGTTCGCCTTGGTGGGAGGCAGCAGTCTAACCACTCAGNTGCGAAAACCCTGAGTGACAAGGCCGGGGATTGAGCCCAGTTCGCCTTGGTGGGAGGCAGCAGTCTAACCACTCAGCCACCGCGGCCCCTAGGTGGTTGGTGTTAGTTACTGGTGTTGGTGGTTGGTGTTGGCGGCTATTGAAGGCCAGTGCAATATAGCTTGAAGTTTTAATTTTATCACCAACCAATCAATAAGAGANTGCGAAAACCCTGAGTGACAAGGCCGGGGATTGAGCCCAGTTCGCCTTGGTGGGAGGCAGCAGTCTAACCACTCAACCACCGCGGCCCCTAGGTGGTTGGTGTTAGTTACTGGTGTTGGCGGCTATTGAAGGCCAGTGCAATATAGCTTGAAGTTTTAATTTTATCACCAACCAATCAATAAGAGANTGGTGTTGGCGGCTATTGAAGGCCAGTGCAATATAGCTTGAAGTTTTAATTTTATCACCAACCAATCAATAAGAGAGCGTTTTCTAGATCTTGAACGACTGACAGTGGGAAAACTTTGAAATTGCGGAAAATAATTGTGAAAATAAACACATTTTTATCAGGCTGATAATAGATACTGATACTCAACAACCAGTAAAAATTATAGTACTTAAAATTTCATGTAAAGTAACATAAAAGTTAACGCAAATCATACGAGTTTATTGCACTTGGAGGCTTTTATAGTGATTAAATGTTTACAGGTTAATTTGTGTTAGCTATATAAATATTTACTTAACTGCAGGATATTAAACTCTTGGCATACCAAAATATCTTAATGTTTAGAATATGNTAGCTATATAAATATTTACTTAACTGCAGGATATTAAACTCTTGGCATACCAAAATATCTTAATGTTTAGAATATGTCTTACTTTAGTGTGCTTTTTTTGTAAAAGTTAAAATCTTAGCAACAAAAGTCTTGTCTATATAACTACAAAAATTCAAATTCCAGGGGGCCACGGTGACTGAACGGTTAGACTGCTCACCTCCCACCAAGGCGAACCGGGCTCAATCCCCGACCGGTTCACTCCGAATTTTCGCAAGTGGGAATCGTGCCGGACGATGCCGCTGTTTGGCGGGTTCTCTTGTTTCCCCCGCCCTTTCATTCCGGCTCCGCTCGATACTCACTTCACCCTGATCGGCTCTCAAGACCTCGACGCCAAGAGCCGCCCAGATCTCCTTACTCACTCAAATTCCAGCAATAGCCCATTAAAATAATTGGTACGCCCTACCGCAGTCTGTTTGCACAGCCGTGAAACAGTTTCCACCGACGTTAACTCTGGAATATCGTGCCGCGGAACGCATTTCGCGCCAACCACCAATTCCCAACCATTGACACTGACCATCGACACCTACCGCCTATTATGTCAGGGGCTCTGGGTACCACATGTAGTACGAGCAGGATCTGTGCACTTCACCCGGCCGCCATTAGGGCCGGATGCGATTCTCGTTTCCTTTTCTTGCTGATGGAGAGCTGATCTACGTCGCGGAGACGAAAAGTCCCGTGCTTCGATGGCACGGATGCAGATACGTTTCACGGAAGCGGACCACTCAACACACTCCGCGTTCAATATACAATTGTGGAAGGGGGTGGGGGGAGGGAGGCCGTGCGTACGCGGATAACGTACGGACATACATAAGAACGATAGGCAACTACCACCTCTTCCATATCCGTGAATCCGTGTGGCCAATAGGAATCGAGTGCTTGGTTTGTTGATACCCGTCTTCGTGGCCATTGTGGTATACGCGGTGACAGGTTCGTGCATTTGCCGTGGCTGTTGTCATTTTTGTTTTAATAAACGCGCACGTTGTTTGGCGACAGTATTCACGCAGTGTTAAACACACAAAAAAAAAAAACCAAAATGAGGTGTGTAAGCTGCATTATGAAACGTTTATCGGTAATATGCAACGGCTGAGTATTTTTTTTTTATTTCGTGGTTGCAGAACTTTAAGTTTATTTTGTATTGTAAAATAGCTGAAATTCGTCACGATTCGTTCGCTTGTTCTGTTTAAGTGTTCCGTGTCCGTTTTATTACCCGTCCGTGCATTGTAGAACGGGCCTTAGTGAGATGAGAGTCGCCGTGGGGCGTAGTGAAGCGGTCACCTGCTAGTCTGAACTTCGCCCGGCTAGAGATACTCACGTCACTGGGCTCTCTGTAAGCGGGAAAGGGAATGAGAATTCTGTCCTATTCTGTAGATTTGGATAGGCTAGGAGGATGATTACTCACAACACACTGAACGGAAAGCATGACAGTTGCTCAGTGTCAGCTCAGTGGGTAGTGATGAGCTCATTTTCTACGTCCAGTAATACCTAAACATTTAAAACTCATGTATCTGTGTGTGTGTAGAGAGAGAGAGAGAGATAGAAACAAGCACACTGCCGAACCCAGTCCAGCGATTTAGTCATAAGAGTGTCAGGATGGAAATTCTGGTGTTGATGCAGCTAAATATTCAGGTCTCAGACACTATAGCCTCCGATAGCATATGAGGGCTCGGCGGTGACAATGTTGCGTGTCAATGGTACTTTTCGGTTGTCGGTTATCATGTTTTCCGAGGCCCGAACGGCGCAGCTGACTGTAAATTTCTCAGGTTTGAGTCGGAAACCAAGTTGTCCGTATCTCTCACTTTTATCATGGAGGTCCCGTGTACCTTAGTATCTCTCTGCATTACGGTACGACATGAAACACAAACTCAGCCCAACTAAATTCACCAATGTGTCTGCATAGATGCCAATCACAGTGATAGGAAATGTAATTCCGCAACACATTATCACAGTATGTATGCTTGTAAATCCTACCTTACATAGGCCTAAGGTCTTATTGTGTAGCAATACGATACGTACTGAACTGTAATTCTGGTTAAGACTATTCCTATTGTCTCTTATTTTGAACCTAGGGTTTCAGCTGATTGTAAATTTCAAACATTATTTCTATCACGGAAATGTCATTCACAGTAAAGCTCTTTCTTTTTAAGTTTATCACGTCTCCGCTTTTAATCAGGCAAGTTAATTGAAAGGTAGCCTACACTTGCCTAGACCATATACCTACGCTATATCATATATCAGTACCAGGTTCTATGGCCATTTGGCCTGGTGGAATTTGGAAACCATTTTCAATTAGCGCTACCTCGAGGGAGTTGTTTGGTAATATGGCAGTAATTCACATTTCCTACGCTTTCTTTCGACGTATTTTCATGATCCATTAGTATATTCTCCAGTACAGTTTTTCTGGGCTATTTTTTTTATCGTTTTATAGTGGAAAAACATATTGGCAGCAGACGCACCTAACGAGTTAGGTACGTCACGAACAAATGATAATAAACACCAGAGTTGGGTAGATAAGCACAAATGGAGCAAATTTCATCAATGAACCAATAGTCGAACGTCCATAGATAACCTGCTAACGGCAGTGGCAATGTGCAGGGGCGAGTATGCAACCTCGTTTACGTGACATTGCAACCAGTTTGTGCGCAGGTCTGCGTGCCTGATAACACCGCTCAGTACCGCACGGTCGCAGTCTTAGAGGTGCTACGTATCTACAGTTCCTGCAGGACGTGTTACCGGAATACTTGGAAGAAGTGCCTTTAGATGCTCGTGAGGCGACGTGGTTTCAGCAGGACGGGGCCCCGCCTCATTTCGCCATTGCGGTTCGACAGTACTTCGACATGCACTTCCCGAACCGATGGATAGGTAAGGGAGGCTCCATTGCATGGCCACCACGCTCACCTGACATCACACCGCCTGACTTCTGGCTGTGGGGCCACATCAAATGGATGGTGTATGCCACACCACTTGACACGATGAATGAGCTCATTACGCCGGAAATCTTTGCACATGTACGTCGCAACATGCTTCAGCGCTGCACCGCCTTTGTCGTCAACGGTGACGGACAGTTAGAACAGACACTTTGAACAGAGACATTGAACAGACACTCTGTCACCATGCCTTTATCCCAAATGTATAAATAAAGTGCCATTTCATTGCACTGACTGTAACCTAGTTTTTGTGATTGCCTACTCGCATCTGCACATTACCACTGCCATAAGTGGGTTAACTATAGACGTTTACTATTGGTTCCTTGATGAAATATACTATATTTGCAGTTATCTACCGCACTCCGGTGTTTATTATCATTTGTTCGTAAACAATCTGTATANCTGCCATAAGTGGGTTAACTATAGACGTTTACTATTGGTTCCTTGATGAAATATACTATATTTGCAGTTATCTACCACACTCCGGTGTTTATTATCATTTGTTCGTAAACAATCTGTATAACTGACTTACACTGTATCTGCCGAGCATCTCATATTGAGATGTAACGTATTTATATGCCTTTAACTGTCAACGGAGTACTTTAAGAAGATATGCTTTCGATATTTTTTCTTTGTATTTTGTATCCTTCTGCCGTATGTAAAATTAACATTTCCATTGGCATTGTCACTTTATTCATGCGTCATATAAGTGAAACAGCGTAAATTGTTACGAATGTTAATGTTTTGGCAATATTTAAACTCTTACTGTAATGTGTACGAAACGAGAAACACTGACGCCCAGTGGCTACACACTAAAGAAATATATTAAATTTCATATGTAACGGGAAGAGGCATTTCAACGTGTTTATTACGTACCTGAACCCAGCTCCAGCAAAAGACTGTTGATTAACCAAAATGGCGCTGCTAACAAGCTAATGTTTTATAGTAGGTATAGACGTCGTATTTACGTGTGATTATGAGTATCTTTTTTTTCTTATTTTTAGTATTAAAGGGCCTTGCGTATGTCTCCTGTATGCCAAATAGTAGGAAGCTTGTTGCATACGAAAGAGACGCCACCTATTAGTTCTATGGGCCATGTTGACATGGTGCCCGGGATTTATCGTGCATTGACTTTACCT
Organism: Clitarchus hookeri; assembly: GCA_002778355.1. Lineage (NCBI taxonomy): Eukaryota > Metazoa > Arthropoda > Insecta > Phasmatodea > Phasmatidae > Clitarchus > Clitarchus hookeri. The sequence continues at coordinate 95,819 of NQII01006338.1, forward strand.
TTTCTCAGACCACGGTAAGCTTACTTCCCGCTACTAACTATTTTACATATTTAACAAGGGTACATAGAGCATATTTCCCATTGTTATCATATATATGTTACTTAAATACTATATTTAATACCTTGATTTAAATTTGTATTACTTTTATTTAGATATTGTACATTTAATATTTATTGTATTTTAAATGAATATGTTACATTAATATGGAAATTAATTTTATTGCATAAAATATAACGTTTTAGACGTATTCGTAATCAGATGCCGAAACAAAAATTATATACTATGCTACAATAAAATCGTTTGAAGAAAAGTGAATTGTCCTCTGAGAGAATTATTCCAGCCGCTACTACTTTTACCCATATGAAGAGGGCATCAAGATTCGTTATTATAATTTTACTTGGGAACAATTTGTGTTTCCAACCATCATGGATTAATACACTTCAAGGAGTGAAATCACTTTCCCTGGTAGGGAAATAATTTTTATTACATTAGCAAGGGAGAAAATTATGAGAGGGGAAATTCCCCGGCATCCCACCCCCAAAAAAAGAACGATTCGCGCACTGTTCTTAACAATATTACATATTCACTAGAACGATGTATGCAGATCAGTCACTACATGAATGAGAATATGAATGGTAACATGTGATGTAAGGATACAAAATGAGACATGTATGCATATGCAGGATGTTTCTTAAATACATGAGCAAACTCCACANCATGTGATGTAAGGATACAAAATGAGACATGTATGCATATGCAGGATGTTTCTTAAATACATGAGCAAACTCCACGTGCGTATTCCTCACGTAAAAATAAGGCGAAATCATATTTACTACTTACTTTCTAAAGTGCATCCCAAGGAAGGTATGCCCCTTTGAACAAGGGCCAATAAGACCAGGTAATTACACTGTCTACACAAACTATGTACAATCCAACCGTTCGGCTCTGGAAAACGATTAAATGGACAAAATTGTACGGTCTGGTTAATTACGTTTTATGTTGTATATTATGAAGTGACACGTTAAAATATGGTAAAAAGGCCTGTATGCCACGTGACTTCCCATCATCTCAGGTGAACTGCGTGTTGCCTACATACCCGGCAACAGATTTCGTGGTTGTGTACTTGATGCATTTATTCCTCGGAAAACGTTAGGATAAGGGCAATTATGATTCGTGCCTTTTTTACATTATTTTAACGTGTTACTTCATAATATGCCACATAAAACGTTATGAACCACTGGTAACACAAAAAGTTTTTTGCAAAATTAGGGTTGCATTCCCTATTTTGCAACGAATAAATTTTTTAATTTTGTTAAACATCGTACAGACCGTAGAACTTTGTCAATTTAATCGTTTTCCGGAGCCTAACGGTTGGATTGTACATACTTTGTGTAGACAGTGCAATTACCTGCTCCTACTTCAAAGGGGCGTACCTCCCTTGGGATGCACTTTAGACTGTAAGTCGTATATATGTTTTCTCCTTATTTTTACTTGAGTAATACTACGCATGCGGAGTTTGTCCATATATTAAATAAACATCCTGTATATTCAGAGAAGTGATAATACATAGGATATTGAAGGGGGGCCTTCGAAAATTGCTCAATGAAGCGAAAACCTGCTACATCAGTTCTGCTCTAGTGCATCCTGTAAGGTTAGACGTCTTTGCTACTCCAGATCGAGCTCGACGTCTACATTAATCCCCCCTTATTTTTCTCTTCCATCAACTGCTCAATGAACGCCGCTCCATCAGCACAGAGAACTTAACAATACAGAAGTGGAACAGCCGCTGATAAAGACTGTTCACAATAAAGTGAGCACTTTTGAAATCAACCTTGGGGAAAAGTCACTGTTCCTTCTCCCGCACATATTTTAACGGGCGCTCTGAGTGGCATGCGCCCAGTTAAAGTTGGTAACGATGGATGGGAAGTAGTTCCGTATCATAACGCAAAATAAAAAGTGTTGGGTAACCATTTGTGATAACTAAAAATTACTTCTTTCGCTTCCTGTTTTCTTATCGCATAGAAGTGTAAAAATGAGGATATTTGTAAAATAATTACTTTTCTGATAATTTTAGTTTTACTTGATTAACGCATGAATAAAGTGGTGAGGTCCATGGCAATGTTAGCTTTACATAAGGCGGAAGAATACACAGCGTGCATACAAGTAGATCTTAGGCAGGGCTTTCAAAAGTGCTCATTATGCCACGAATAGCTTATAACGCGGATTCCCGCCTCGCACACCACCAAAAGGCGTCACTGGCTAGCAACATGTCGGAACGCCGTTAGCCAATGAGCGCCTGGCAACCTACTCGACAGCCGGCAGGCCAGCAATTAAGGAATTTTTTTTTTGCAGCTCGCAGTAGCCAATCAGGCACAACGCCGGTTGCAGGGCCTCGCGCAGCCAACCAGCGAATCGGATACGCCCACATCGAATGAGTGAAGTGAGTGAGTGAAGAGGTGAGGGCGGCTCTTGACATCGAGGTCTTGAGAGCCGACGAGGGTGAAACGAGGTGAGTATAGAGCAGCGCTGGAATGAAAGGACGGGAAGAAATGGGAGATCCCCGAGAAACCCCGCTGACCAATGNTCAGTTCTGCTCTAGTGCATCCTGTAAGGTTAGACGTCTTTGCTACTCCAGATCGAGCTCGACGTCTACATTAATTCCCCCTCTTTTTCTCTTCCATCAACTGCTCAATGAACGCCGCTCCATCAGCACAGAACTTAACAATACAGAAGTGGAACAGCCGCTGATAAAGACTGTTCACGATAAAGTGAGCACTTTTGAAATCTACCTTGGGGAAAAGTCACTGTTCCTTCTCCCGCACATATTTTAACGGGCGCTCTGAGTGGCATGCGCCCAGTTAAAGTTGGTAACGATGGATGGGAAGTAGTTCCGTATCATAACGCAAAATAAAAAGTGTTGGGTAACCATTTGTGATAACTAAAAATTACTTCTTTCGCTTCCTGTTTTCTTATCGCATAGAAGTGTAAAAATGAGGATATTTGTAAAATAATTACTTTTCTGATAATTTTAGTTTTACTTGATTAACGCATGAATAAAGTGGTGAGGTCCATGGCAATGTTAGCTTTACATAAGGCGGAAGAATACACAGCGTGCATACAAGTAGATCTTAGGCAGGGCTTTCAAAAGTGCTCATTATGCCACGAATAGCTTATAACGCGGATTCCCGCCTCGCACACCACCAAAAGGCGTCACTGACTAGCAACATGTCGGAACACCGTTAGCCAATGAGCGTCTGGCAACCTACTCGACAGCCGGCAGGCCAGCAATTAAGGAATTTTTTTTTGCAGCTCGCAGTAGCCAATCATGCACAACGCCGGTTGCAGGGCCTCGCGCAGCCAACCAGCGAATCGGATACGCCCACATCGAATGAGTGAAGTGAGTGAGTGAAGAGGTGAGGGCGGCTCTTGACATCGAGGTCTTGAGAGCCGACGAGGGTGAAACAAGGTGAGTATAGAGCAGCGCTGGAATGAAAGGACGGGAAGAAATGGGAGATCCCCGAGAAACCCCGCTGACCAATGGCATCGTCTGGCACTATTCCCACATGCGAAAATCCGGGANGGCATCGTCTGGCACTATTCCCACATGCGAAAATCCGGGAGCGACCTGGCCGGGGATTGGACCTGGATCGCCATGGTGGGAGGCAATCAGTCTAACCGCTCAGCCACTGTGGCCCCACCCACATCTAAGAAACTACATTTTACTTCCGTATACTAAACCTATTCCATACTTTCAACTTGTGCAAACAGTAACGTCTGAATTATAGTTTTGAGTAGTGATCGACGTCAACGAAATCTACTCCTTAATTTCGCTACTTCGATGAACAGTGCCCTGGTAACAAGTTGGTCTAATCACACATTCCTTGTTATTTCGTTATGAAAAATTAAAGCGGTTAATTTTGCAACGCAAGAAAAGCCATTACACTTTACTTAATTACGAGTGTCGTACATTTTCAATTAAAAACATAGCAGAAGAAATAATATTTCGTATTAGTTTAAATCGTTATGCGAACCGTTAGCAACAATTTTGTATGATTATATCGATTTCGATTCTTAGAAAGATACTCCAAGAACATATTTGCAAATAAAAGTTAAACAGATAACTTTTTTTTTTCATTGTCTATAATAAACCATAAGGAATTTCTCGTGGGATGTTTTTATAAGAACATTTTTCATTATACTTCTAAATATAAATTATTTATTTTCATCTTCATTGTTTAATTTTAATTTTAAGGAAATGGTTCTTTGGTGTTTTATTATACATGTTTCCGCAACTACAGTGTATCGGCATATTAACATTCTTTATTATTACTCTAACAATTTTCACTATTTTGCAAAAATCGCCGACTTGATGTTTATAGACGATAACATTTCCAGTTTAATTGTTTATTAGAATTTCTTTAAAAAAAAGTAAAATTTAAAATAAATAACGCATTGGATTTCGTGCATTGGAATTTCACACTTGAAGCATAAATATACAGTTTTCTCGGTTATTTACTGAATCCGTTACTGACTTTTGGCAGCGTGTGTTTACAAATTGCAATTATCATTACCACAAATCTGCGTTTTGGAAAGTAAAATTACGGTTTTCATTTTACTACAAGTAAACTGTAATTGGTACCTGAAATTTTTGCAGGTTTAACTAAATTTTCTAAAAAAAAAAAAATACTTTTAAAATGGTAAAGATGATATAAATTTTTAAGTTGTGATTTGCCAGCTCACTAACAGAAAACGGGAAACTAAACAGTAGATACCGGAAAGGTCCAATTTACACGTGTTCTGCCCTTACAGAAATAATTCCTCAACAAAAAGATAATTATTTTGTATAATTGAAAACAATTCCCGTAAAAATTAAATAAAATATTTTTCCGATTATTTATATTGTGCAGGAAAATTGTGGAAGTACAATTATTTAACTTAGCACATTCTGGCCATAAATCATTTTGTCTAAAATATACATATTGCTAAAAAAATTTCATTCGTACAGTAGTTTTAGCTTCATCAAAAATATAAAAGAATCACTTCATTGTCTGTACAGATACAGTTCATAAACTCTACAAAAAATCACTTGTTAATTTCGAAACATAGCTACGTGTCAGTAAGACAAGATGACCATTTTAAAATCCGTATATATATCTACACCCGGAGCAATGCGTCGAAGAATTCGATTTATGAATAATGAAGCAAGCGGTACGTGTTTTCCTTAACCTATTTTCAGAACCGAGGAATAAATACCAGTGAATCACTTGTAACTTTAACTCTTTCGTACACGTTTTAATTCACGGTTTCATGTGTTGCAAACAAGAAGTTGTACGATGCGTGACGTACTTGAATCGACACAACTCGTGTCCCATTGTCATAGCTAATGCGATTATTGGCCTTTTTGTTCGGTTACATCGACACGAATCGATCATCGCTTAGGTCAGTAAAACCGTTTACGAATCAGTTACTTACGGATAAGATTATTGGCCAACGAGCTTGGTAATGTAGAGTACGTACCAATTCAAGGAATCGTAAGGATCGTTACTGCAATCGATATAAACCTCAGTAGTGATAAATCAGAGGTTAGTCCATGAAGGGGCTAAGGGGCATTCTGTCCCTCTTCCTTTGGAACTGGAGTTTAGAATAGATAAAATAAAAATAGCCCTTGAAACTTAGCACTTCGTTAATAATGCAATTGCAATGGGTTCACGTTAGTTAGAAATACAACATTTCAAAAATAATTTCGTAATAATTTCGTAAAAATAAATAATTCACTAAATACCGACATTTATACGCATTATTAAATCTACACGTGCTCTTGTTAACTCGTGATTTGTACACACATAATAACGCCAGATAATGACACCTCAGCACAGAATAGAATGGACCAGTCAATTTGTCGCTGACGCTGGATTACTTTGCGTAGTCCATTCAATGTTACTTCCAACTTTTCTGAGGCCCTGCTGAAGTTCTACTTTCAAGCTATTCCTCCGCCTCATGCAAACTAAGCTTAACCAAGTCTTGAAAATCGCACGAAAGGGACAGCGCACCGCATTCGTGCGCACTCAGTTTCATAATATTCCGTATGAGAACTATTTCTTGTGTGCATTACCACCACACCTTTTCTCTCTATTCTATTCGTCTTCATTATAAATAAAATATTTTAATATAGGAGGAAAATATAAGTAACAGTTCAGTTTAACCAAAAATGGGATACTTTTTTGTTATCAGAAGTATAAAACGCTTGTGTTACATGGCATGTTTAAGAAACAATGAAACACGTCACACAAGAAGTGATTTTTAAAATATTTTATTTAAAAAAGTATGAAGATACCGCGAGTACATTTATGCCTTTTTACCTGCGTTTGGTACCTGAATAGGAGTTATAAAATATGTTTACTTGATAAAATAAAAACATATGTAATAAACGATTGCTTACAACTAGAGCCACGGAACTATCATGGATTAATTCGGTAACAAGCTAGTCACCACAGTCCTTCGTGTTCTCGAGCTTCAGTTAGTTATTCATTGGCTGTTGCTCCAGCTTAACCTCAGTTCAGGCAGCACNCAGTCCTTCGTGTTCTCGAGCTTCAGTTAGTTATTCATTGGCTGTTGCTCCAGCTTAACCTCAGTTCAGGCAGCATGTCATTCGGTCCTTGTTTTCCTTGCTTGATAGTTATTGGTCAAAAGTCTTCCTGGGCGTGGCTAACAAACTGTGGTCCAATAGCAGGAGAAACTCAAAACTACACGTTGTTAAAGTTCAGCTTGTCTTAAAACGAATGTGGGGAAATTTACGATTCTTTACTTATGAACATTCGGCTGCAGTAAATTTAAAAAGTAAATTAAACCAAAATTTATTTCGAACTTATAAATTGCCCAATAAAAAAGTTGGCTAGATGAGCCAAGAAAAACTTCCTGATAGCTATATCAGCGACTGGTACTAAAATTAACATAACCGTCTGTTGCAGTCTGGCCTATGGTTATGTCTGCAATTACACATGTACAGAGACCGGAAAAAATCGGGAGTTCAATGACCTGCAGGCTAGACTCTACAATCTTATGTACAAATATGCCGACATAAACTGCACATTGGTTGTTTTCTGTCACAGTGGAAGGCGACGATTGGACCAGCATTTTCCAGGAAGTGTCAAACAGGGTTTTGAATTCTAGCTTGTCCTAAAATGAATCCGCGAANCAGTCCTTCGTGTTCTCGAGCTTCAGTTAGTTATTCATTGGCTGTTGCTCCAGCTTAACCTCAGTTCAGGCAGCACGTCATTCGGTCCTTGTTTTCCTTGCTTGACAGTTATTGGTCAAAAGTCTTCCTGGGCGTGGCTAACAAACTGTGGTCCAATAGCAGGAGAAACTCAAAACTACACGTTGTTAAAGTTCAGCTTGTTTTAAAACGAATGTGGGGGAAATTTACGATTCTTTACTTATGAACATTCGGCTGCAGTAAATTTAAAAAGTAAATTAAACCAAAATTTATTTCGAACTTATAAATTGCCCAATAAAAAAGTTGGCTAGATGAGCCAAGAAAAACTTCCTGATAGCTATATCAGCGACTGGTACTAAAATTAACATAACCGTCTCTTGCAGTCTGGCCTATGGTTATGTCTGCAATTACACATGTACAGAGACCGGAAAAAATCGGGAGTTCAATGACCTGCAGGCTAGACTCTACAATCTTATGTACAAATATGCCGACATAAACTGCACATTGGTTGCTTGCTGTCACAGTGGAAGGCAACGATTGGACCAGCATTTTCCAGGAAGTGTCAAACAGGGTTTTGAATTCTAGCTTGTCCTAAAATGAATCCGCGAANACGATTGGACCAGCATTTTCCAGGAAGTGTCAAACAGGGTTTTGAATTCTAGCTTGTCCTAAAATGAATCCGCGAATTCTTCAGGCCTCTTCACATGTAGGTCTAGTTCTAACAACGGCTGCATTGGGGATAATTTTATGTCTCAAGTAGTATCCCGAAAATTACCTAAGAGAACGCGAAAGCGTTTCATTAATAGGGGCCTTAAAAATTCCTTGCGCCTATTTTATATATTCTGATTAGCCTTCGTGCGTAACAGATAGCAAAATGTTCTCACCATGAATTTTAAAACGAATTGTAATGTTTCGAGGGATTTTATACTTTCAAGTATTTGTTATGTATTACTCTTGTAATTGCAGCGACAGTGTCCCGGTAATTGGGGGGGGGGGGTGTTAAAGATTGAAACTCGAGTCAAATTACAGGCTACAGTTTCAAAAGGTTGTTGAATAATGGAATTGGCAAATGAGTATTTGGGAATATTTCCTTACTAGCGCATCCACTCACAAATAAATATAGCCTAACTCAATTTGGATTGGAAAAGGCGAAAGTAAATATTTAAAGTTAACCTACTTCTTTCGCCACAGTACGTGGATGTAGTTACACGAAATCTGTTGCTACTCACTTAAGAGCTTCTTAGGCGGAATAAAGACTAAAATACATTTATAACTATCCTGATATATTTTGTAAAGTTTTATTTAATTTTTATGCCATTCGTATATTTGTTTGNTAAAATACATTTATAACTATCCTGATATATTTTGTAAAGTTTTATTTAATTTTTATGCCATTCGTATATTTGTTTGAAAATAAATTTGACTTGTTTAAGTTGGCAACTTAAGTTATTTAGCCTAAATTTACAAAAGGAAACTTAAGGATAGTTAGGTCAGCAAAAAAATGTGTGGGAAGATTAGGACAAGGCCGTCCTAATCTTGAGCGAGTAGGATTTTCCCATTTTAAGGAAAAAAGACAGGATTAAAATATTTCTGCTACAGAAGGACGTGAGATTTTGCTATAATTAAGATTGTTGCTTCTGCACAAAATATTGAAGTAATAAAGATCATGACACTGAAGTAATTTTGGGAGGGTACAAATGCTGTGTTGTACTCCACCGTTAAAATTTTGTGGTTGGGGCGAGGGGTTAAAATGCACCCCTGTACCCCCTGTCAGAGTGCTCAGCTGTTAGACTTCTCGTCTCCATCCGAGGTGAACTGGGTTCAATCCCCGGCCATGTCACTCCCGGATTTTCACAAGTGAAAATCGTGCCGGACAATGCCGCTGGCCTGCGTGTTTTCTCGGGGATCTCCCGTTTCCCCGGCCTTGCATTCTTGCACAGCTCCAGTCTCACCTCATTTCACCCTCATCAGCTCTCGAAGAGCACGTTGTTAAAAGCCGCCCAAATCTCTCAACTCCGTTCAACTCAACACTTTGCCCTTCAATTTCACTCTCAAAACCAATTTAAAAATTCCGAGGCTCAACGTAGTCTTGGCAGTAACCACTAACAAAGTTAGTTGCTTGGGTATGGCATCGTTCGTCAAGTAATGGTGTAGTTTATAAAGAATGATTCTAAAATCATGGGAAAAACACTGAGGGGTGGTAGAGCTCAGTAAAACAAACAATTATTATATAGGAATATATGGGCGGGAGCGACGCGTTGAGGCACAAACACAAAAATAACACATGAAATGCAACACATTACTTATTTACAACATCGCCGCTAAATGCCCTTTTACAGCAATGTTTATAATAATTGCTCAAAATTGCTACCACCGACAATAATGCAAGCTTGGTAGCGTCGGTGGGGTGTTTGGCGAACAGATTCAAATACGCCGGGTATTTCACGCACGCCACCATTGTCAGTCAATCACGCCATGTATAGAGGTCGCCAAGCATGCGTGACTGTTGGTGGATGCACTTCCAGCAACTGTTTTGACATTTTCTGTACGGAATCACTCGTTAAGTATGCTGCTAATGAACATTTTATGTTTCCGTTAATGTATTATATTTTTGTGTTTGTGCCTCAACGCGTCACTCACGCCCATATATTCCTATACAATAATTGTTTGTTTTAGTAAGCTCTACCACCCGTCAATGTTTGTCCCATGATTTTAGAATAATCCAGTGTCTGATTCGACTTTCCTGCTGGGTACACGCTTTCTTGTAAATTTTTACATGACTATATAACAGAAGCGAAAGTAATGATATTCGCTCTAAAATAAATCATTTTTCTCACGGCAGCAAATTTTACAAGAAAATATTTTTCCTGTTCACGTCTGAATCCAAAGTTGTGTCCGTGCAGATACCTCAGGCGAGAGCAGTTAACGACAGCCAGCGAAAGTTTATTTTAAAAAAAGTGCGAGTTCAAGGCGAAGAGACTTGGCTTGGACGCATTTTTTTTTTATTAGAGTGGCAAGACAAGAAAGTGTTGGTTGGGGGGGGGGGTGGTAGTGTTGAACTTGCACGACTAAGGACAGGACAAGGTGGTAAGGCGCGGCTCTGAGTGAACACGTGGTCGTTACAGTTATGGAGGGATCTGTGTGGGTGGTCCCCTTTTCCTCGAGAGCGTACCGTGTATCTCCAGAGTGTGATTTCACTCGCATAGCCGGCATTTCTGTCCTGGTCCGGGGCAGTCCCGAAACGCACGAAGTCTCCGCAAGTGCAATAGTGGTGTGCGGTCTTTCACAATGCCGGCCTGGAGCAAGACCGTGCCGCCATTTTGTCGGACGCATCTCCTTCCAGTTTCACATTAAACGAGTGATTATTTATGCCACTCATTATCTTTCTTGAACGCTCATATGTTGAAGAAATTTAGTTGATGTTGTCAGGTTTCTTTAAGAGTAGGTCTCGTCCTTTAAAAAGCAACGTATTAGAATAATATTTATTCACAATTACCCTGGTGGGTCTACAAATTTCAATTCATTTTGAACAGTTATCTATATTTATGTACCTAATTATAACCGATTTGTAAACCAATGCTGGTCCAAATTTGTTTTAGTAAATTAAGTATTGCAAACATTTTAAATTATATGTTACCTATTAATCAGTTCAGAAATTGTTTAATATATTCCAATAAAATAAGATGTATTGTTCAAGTCCCCAGTAAATGTTGTACATCTTCGTAGGAGATAAAGAACTGAACCTCTGTTTGTTAAAAATCGATTCTGCCTTGATACATATTTTTGGAGGTCTTGCGGACTGAATCGGAACAGGGCATAGTAAATTGTTATTATTAGTAATTAATTTACAAAAATCGTCAAAATTTATAAAAGACATTGTTTAAATTTTAAATACGAAAATTTATCCAAACTTGCTTAGCAATAGCTGATTTGATAAAGCAACAATGTATATCAAATTTATTACACCTATTTCATAAAACAATTAGAGTCACTACAAAGTTTTTTTTATTTAGTCGTGTATCCGTGCGTTAAAAGTACATGTATTGTTAACATTTTTGTTTACATTACCTCTAAATATTGCAAAATGTATATTGTTTACTAAACAACCTAAGCATCACCCTATTTATTATTATGCTTTAAATTGCAACTGAAATCGTTGGAAGAGAACAGGAATACACTTCAGATTTTATCTTTAATTGACAACATAAGTATTACTAAAATTAATGCGTATTAGTGCATGAGTTGCTGTAGGTGAGCCTAGGCATAGTTCCAACTACAGTCGGTTCACGACTGGAAGAAACTTTTGAAAATCAACCTTTGAAAAAACACCCTAGCCGTTAGCGACATGCATATAACATTACAAACAGCGGCGAGCGCGAATACAGTTATGCCGTTAGGTTGCCAGCACAAAGAGAGGAAATAGTTCCAAAGTTTTAACGTAATTGNGAAATAGTTCCCAAGTTTTAACGTAATTGTTAATTTATCGCTTACAAATGGGCGTCAAAAAGAATTGTATCTTATTATGACAATTATTAGTGACGTGATGCTAACGTATTTAGATTTCAACGTTTCTTGCATAGTCACGTGATCACGCTCAAGGTGAAAGTAACACGGCCATTTGTTTACTAACCTTCGTAGTCCTTGTGTTGTTGACATACCTGCCAGAGAATTTGTGCGATCATCTCGTTTAACCTATAATAATTCATTTATTTGTCTTGTTTTACTAATATCCGCTCTTTATTATTTGATTTTTAATAACGTATGATTTTAATTTGTGCTCACTTTCAGTTCTAATTTATTTTGTTTATATGTGTTTCGTGCACGTGTCTTTCCTTTGCCACTCTATTCTAACGTTGCAGTATTTGCACATAAGAATTGTTTTCACATTGTCGAAGACGTAGAATCCTTCACTCGCAAACTCTGCCGTCCTGTCGATAACCGTCACAACCATTTTTAAATAACGTTTTACAATTGCGCGAAACTTCCGACTCAACCACCTTGCCATTTTAACGTCTGTAGCAATTTCGATCAATACTGATGATCTTGCCTTCGATGTACGGGAATTTATCGAAAGTCACTAACAATCGATTGTAAATATACAACTATCGATTCATCAAAATACTCGCATTTTGGGTTTATAGAATGAAAAGTTTTTCGCTGGCATCGCTTTTTTTTTTTTGTGTGAAATTCTTAAGATTAAAAACTTTACGCTTGTGGAATATCCATTAAAAGTCCATTATAAAAGTCATGCATATGACTTTTATAATGGGTACGTGCATGTACGAACACATCTACACACACAGTGTAATGTAAACATTGCCATGTGGCAGTCACATGGCAATGTTTGTTTACCTTTGGCGGAAGGATACGAAATGGGCTTGAAAGTAGATATTTAGCATGACTTCAAGAAAGTCTCTTCCAGTTGTGAACCGACTATAGTTGCTTATGCTTTCTCATTTCATTTTGATCTCAAACATGTTGAACTGACTTGGCACTATCTTCGACCACTGCTTATCTTAACCTCTAATGAACTCGGCATCCGAAATCACAAAATTTTGAGAATTTTCAGATTCCGCAGAAAATTGTATTTTTAATACATCCATCCGTTTACATTACAACTCATGCCCTGACGTAACCGTTCAACAGGTGTTATCTTTAATTTGTGGACTTAAATCTTCTTTATTGAAATATTTAACATATTTTTAAAATATTTTATTGAAAAAATATTTACCTGCCAGCTATTACGGAGGCCCCATGCATAATCTCAGTCACGTGGACCGTTGTTGGCCATATGGCAGTTTTTTTTTTAATTTCCGTACGCCGAAACTTAACTATGTAATATTCTCCCCATTCCAAAATATTTTTTGTTTGTTTTTAAATCATGTTTAGATAGCAATGGAACACTACTAAATTCTATGTTTCAGTTTTATTTTCATTTTTTTTCTTAAATAGTCATGTCACATTCTGAGCCTAAACGGAATATTTAATTACAGGTACACTTTTTATGTTTATCAGTTCTAGTATTATTCATGTAAGTAATTTGTGATGACCGTATTTTTCTTGTTAAAGACTTTATTTGTCTGAGCCAAAAATTTAAATTTTATTTTTCCAACTCTAGTGTTTTGCTTACATATTGATATGGTTTCCCATTCTTGCATTTGGTAGACTTTTTTTTACAGAAAGCCAAGTATAATTCTGTGCTATTGGACCGTTCACACAATTTTTAAGTGGCGTGGAGTTTTAACTAGCCCTTTCGTTATTGGTCAGTTTTTTTTAGAACATTATAACGTAGGTTTTTGGAAGGGAAATTAGCCACCTTTGTACACGATGTTAGGCAGCCAGCTTGGGATAGCCAAGAATAAGGTGATTTAAAAATATTTTCACGAGTAGTTGGTCGAGTTCTCCCCCGGAGTTACAGGCCGTCCGGAATAGACGAAGGCACGTGCCAAGCTGAAGTATAAGAAGGCGTGTGCTGTCGCCGCCTGCGAAATAACTAGAGACCTAAAAAATTCTCGATTTCAACGTCCTCCAGGTTACACTCCACGGTCTTATGTGCAATCGTGAAGATATCGTTTGCCCATTGGTTACTTGCTCCCACGGCGGAGAGCGACGATTGGGCGTGCATTTTGTTGTTTGTTTCTCATTGGCCCACGGTTCTCCAGAAGGTGTCAAATAACGCGTGGACCAATGGTAAAGGTGACAACAATGTAAGAGTTTTCCAATTCCAGCTTGTCCCAAAATTAATCCGCGAATTTTTCAGGTCTCTAGCAATAACTGAAGACCTGAAAAATTCGCGGATTCATTTCAGGACTAGCTAGAATTTGAAACACGTGTGTTTATAAAACTTCAGCCATTGGTCCACACGGTGTTTGACACCTCCTGGAGAAGGCTGGCCCAATCGTCGCCTTCTACTGTGACAGCAGACAACCAATGTGTGGCTGATATCGGCATATTTGTACATAATACTGGAGAGTATAGCCTGAAGGTCATTGAACTCGCGAATTTTCCTGGTATCTAGCGATAACTCATTGAGGATAACTAGAACTTACGCGGCTATATTCAAGGTGCGCGTGGATTATAGTTATGGCAACGCGAGCCCGAGCGTTCGGTAAAGGGAAGCTGTTCGCCTAGTGTTTCTTGCGCATCTGGTATGACGCTTCGTCATGCTGGATAGACGATAACTTCAAGACCTTCTAGACACCTCAGACAGGTTTTAAGGCCAGCCCTCGCAGCATACCTCGAACAGACTTTCGACAATACCTCCAACAGACATCGAACCACAAGACCTCAGACAGCACCTCGACAGGCCTCACTCTTAACTTGAATCAGTGAGAACTGAGCCAAATCAGTGGAAACAGTGCCAGGTAACTAATTAATATAGTGGTTGGATTTCACTGATTTATTTGTGATTTCCCACTAAATGTCAAGAATGTCACAGCCATAAATCACTTGTTCCCAGTTAGTTTGCTTGATTCGCCGGTCAGCAGTAGCTTATCAACTGACTTTCAGTGAACGTTATGTCACTAATTCATATCACTGATTCGGATCTAGAGTGTTTATATAGACCTGACAAAACATCGCTCCAGTCTCAGACATACCTGAAACATACTTTAAGGGGGATCAATACCCACCATATTGGATTTATGGAATTTTCCCCTTGACCTTCATAACATATATTATATTTTATTTGAGGCATCGATAAGGCGTGACGCATTGTTTTGCACGTGTTCTAAAACATGTATTGCTTGACTTCTGTTGCAAGTATCATGTGTGTGAACGCCAGAAAGAAGAATTTGTCTATTCTTTGTCGGCAGTCGCTAGTGAAAAATCAATTAAATCTGTGGTGGTTGCAATAATTTGATGAAGCTTGAGAAGTCGTTATTTATGCTGTGACATGCGAAAAAATGTCGTCAAACGTTACTCGAATATTACTGGGTCATTACTCAAACGTTACTTGAATATCGTCAGATATACCTCAAATATTTTAAAAATTAATCGGTTGCCATGCAATTTGTTAAAGAGGCACATTATTTGACATATAATGTGGGCAAATTTTTGTGCAGTAAACATGCTTGCAGACTGTCATATAAAATGTATCAACTTCAAAATTAGGGTGCGCGGCAGAAGACCTAAAGCCAATAACCTTAAAATTGAATTCCCCTCAAACCTATAAATAGCTCTAAAGTCACTAACCCTAAAATTTTATTCCCCTCAAATCTGTGAGTAGCTCTAAATACACTAGCCCTAAAGTCACTAGTCCTAAAGTTACTAGCTCTAAAGTTACTAGTCCTAAAATATTTTAGGGCTACTGAGCTCTGCCCCAAAATTATGGTGCGCAGTGTGGTGGAACGTTGTCATGGTGAAAAAATATTGTTAAAACTTATTTCTTGAGACTATAACAATGCACTAAAGAGTCCTGCAGTTCATTCCCGTTGCGTAAATATAAGTGCAATGAGAGTATAAATTAATGTCGCCAACGATTGTATCTTACAATGCATGTAATTAGCATCGTCCACCATTAGTTCACTAGAAACGTCCGTTTTGATTTTCTCACTCGTAAAAGGCATTTATCTGACTACTATGCAGATGTCAACTTGAAAATGACAGCATCTCTCAACCCTGTGAAAACAATTTGAACGTTTAAACACGTATCATGGAAATCATTGTTCCTTTATTTCTCGTATAATCAAAGTTCATGTTTGTTGCTTTTTTAAATTATACGGGCGTTTTAAATATTGTCGGAATGTATAACTTTCTTGTATGGTAAGTATTTTAACTCCTGAGTGCAATCAAACACAGGAGGATATACCTCTTCTTTAATGACGTGACCTCGCGAGGAATTGAAAACTCGCCGCTTAATCACCGTCTGCGTGAGAAAGCCGCGCTTCTCCTAGGAAAACGTATGCCCATATCTAGCAGCTGTGCTCTTAGAATTATAACTGCCTTCGTGCGCTCGCTTCAGCCGTCGCAGACTCGCTGGCTCGACCTCGCTTGCAGACGTCGTCAGCTTGTTAGTCAGGCCAGGATAATTTAGGTCGGTAATCTAGCCCCCCGCTCCGAGGGATAAGGGGTCTCTTACGCTCGTTTGACGAGTTTGAAGCCTGTCGGGTATGGCGCATCATCATTCCAATGAAGGGTTAGAAACATGATACTGGTAGGCCTACTTTCCGAATCTATCCCTTCCCATCCCTCTCCCGTAAAGGCTCGGCATCATGTCTCATGCAGAAATTTTTCATTTTAGTGTCATCATTTCAGCTTCAGAGTACGTAGTCATTGAGAATTTATGACTATAGAAAGTCTTTATTTACGAGGTGCGCAATTTTTTTTGTACGTAATTCTACTATGTGTTATTTCCTAGCAATAAAAAGGTAGGGACGTATTGATATTTTAAGTTTCATGTTGTTCTTTTTGTGACAAAATTATTCGTTCATTGTTCGGATTTCACGTCTGTACTTCAAGTAAAGCAAACAGTTAAACTTGCAGAGCAGAATTTTTTATAATTTTATCTCGCAAAAATTTAAACCACCAGGAAATGAAAGAATCTGATGTGGTGGATGACAACCGACCTACTGCTGTTCAAAAGTCAAAAAAAAAATTCTTGGTTTCGAGAGTATTTAATTATGTCGAGACATTAAATCGATAGTAGCTTAATAAAAAATACCAACATTTTGGAAAAATAATATTCATCAAGCTTTTCCAACGTAAATGTGTGAATAATGACTCAGTATCTCTATTTGTACAGTGATCAGAATACTTGCCTCCCACCTAGGCGAACCGGGTTATATTCCTGGCGGGGTCGCTCCCGGATTTTCGCATGTTGGAATCGTGGCGGACGATGCCGCTGGCCAGCGAGTTTTCTCGGGGATCTCTTATTTTCCCTCGCCTTCGCATTCCAGCGCCGCTCCATACTCACCTCACTTACCGCTTATCGGCTCTCAAGACCTCAATGTTAAGGGCTGCCCAAATCTCTCCACTCTTGATTCGTACAAATTTCAATAAGTTATTAACAGAAAGTCTGCTTTCACTTGAAGTGTTATTTTGAAATCACAGGACTGATTTGAGGCAGTTTCATTGAAATCTGACACTTTGTTCAGCAGAGGTAGTGTGTCTGAATTCTGGGTATTTCGACTTTTAAATTTTTTTTTAATGATAGATTTGGAATAGACTTTTGTTTGAACCACGTAACAAATTTCGAAGTAATATTCCTCTTGATGTTCTAAGAACATTAAGAATTATTCCGATATGTTGCGTTGCATATTAATTTCGTTCGATTCTGAGATTTGTAGGGGGAAAAAATGCAACTTATAAATGGCCGTAAGTCGTTCCATTCCTTTTTGAAAATCAATTTTTCTCCATTGCCACACACCACAACACAATTAAGACGTAACATGCAAAAAAAAAAGTATAAAATAATTTCAGCCTTTCGAACTCCCTTTCTTATAAGGGAAACGAGAATACAGAAAAAAACAAACAAGAAAGTTTAAGGTTTTCCGTAAATTAACAAAAAATTTTACAAAATTTATTGAAAGTTTGTTGTAAAAAAAACTAACTGTCCGTAACGTTACGAACATTTCTGAATAATTGCTTTAGTAATACTTTTCCGTCATTGCGTGAGAATATTTTGTAACAGTTCACATTATTCCCGCCTTCAAAAGGGTCGACATGAATGAAAGCAGCCTGGCATTAGTTCGAATCTGTTGCCTTACCAGAAAAGCAGCACTTCGTTCCCGGCCATCCTGAAGAATGGACGATGAGCAGTGAGAAAGGGCGAGAAAGGGGTAGAGTATATGGGTGGAATGAATACACAAAAGGTAACGAAAGCGTCCCGAGAAAACAACCCGCGCCAGGGCAGCATCTTCCACACGCCGTACGTGACAATAACCATTTGAAAACATTTCCCGCCCGCTGGTGCTTGGGC
This sequence comes from Clitarchus hookeri, assembly GCA_002778355.1. Taxonomy (NCBI): domain Eukaryota; kingdom Metazoa; phylum Arthropoda; class Insecta; order Phasmatodea; family Phasmatidae; genus Clitarchus; species Clitarchus hookeri. The sequence continues at coordinate 113,950 of NQII01006338.1, forward strand.
TCTGACTGGATAAACTGTTAAAAACTTTACGTTTATTTTCGGAAATGTACAGTAATTAAACATACGAAAACGCAATCCGTAATGACCAAAAACTGAGCCGAGCTCCGTAAATACAGAATACGGAAAGATTCCGTAATCCCAATACCTTCGAATTTCGGGAACGAGCAATGCCGAGTGTACACGAAGCTTTCTTTGCCACTGTAACCAGAAACTTATCGTTCCTGAGGCAGTTGGGTTATCCACACCTATACATATTCGTTCAAACATCATAAAGTAGCGTCAGGCGCCTGTAACATTTGGCAACATTAAAAATACCCCAACTTTAACAGAAACTGAAAAATTGCTCATGTAATTTAAATAGAAATAAACAAGTTATAAAAAAGTTTTGTGAAATTTACGGAAAATCCGTTTTAGAAAATCAATGTGTCCGTAAATTTACGAGGAGTTTACGGGCACTTCTGGAGAACGTTTTACAATCACATTTGCGCAAAATGAAGAAAAAAAAATTTTGACAGTGTACCCCGGCGGCACAGAGTACTTACGAATACGTAACATTATCTTGGTGTGCTTCACTTACCAGCCGTAAGCTATTACTGGAATTGTGACATACTGTATATAGAATAATTATATTCCAGACTATGTCATTCGGGGGGCCGCGGTCGCTGAGCGGTTAGCCTGCCCGCCTCCCACCAAGGCCAACCGGGTTCAATCCCCTGCCAGTTCACTCCCGGATTTTCGCATGTGGGAATCGTGCCGGACGATGCCGTGGTTGGAGGGTTTTCTCGGGTGTCTCCCGTTTTCCCAACGCCCTTTCACTCCGGCGCTGTTCCGCCCTCGCTTCACCCTCATAGGCTCTCAAGACCCCGAAGTTAAGAGTCCCCCAAATCTCTTCACTCACTACATCATTAAGAGCTTACAATAGCGCACTCCTTTATTATATTGTTTCCCGTGACAATGTGGCATTGGTCCAAATCTGGAGCGCCATGTCGAAAGGCGAAACAGCCTTTACCGAGGACTTCAGACACGCACAGTAGTGAAATGGCGCCAGGGGACAGCTAAATGTTGGAAGCCGTCCGCCAATCAGCGCTTGGCAACCTACACGCCAGCCGGCAGCCCGGTCAATAGGGAGCATTTCGCAGCGCGAAGTAGCCAATCAGACACAAGGCCCGTTCCTAGAGCCTCCCGCAACCNGAGCATTTCGCAGCGCGAAGTAGCCAATCAGACACAAGGCCCGTTCCTAGAGCCTCCCGCAACCTATCAGAGAATAGGTACGCTAACATTAACCCTTTTGTTCTCGCATTAATTTTTTTTTTTGTGCTGCAAATAAGGAATACTTTGATGCGTGCTGTACTTAATCAGACAAAAAACTCGTTTCGTTATCGTGGCCAGTATGCTGTGCGCTTTGTGTTCGGTGATCAGTAGACACCTGAAAAATTCGCGGATTAATTTTGGGATAAGCTGAAATTGGAAAACTCTTACATTGTTGTCACCTTTGCCATTGGTCCGCACGTTGTTTGACACCTTTTGGAGAACCCTGGGCCAAAGAGAAACAAATAACAAAATGCACACCCAATCGTGGCTCTTCACTGTGGGAGCAAGTAACAAATGGACAATTGATAACTGCACGATTGCACATATGATCGTGGAGTGTAGCCTGGAGGACGTCGAACTCGCGAATTTTTCAGGTCTCTAGTGATCGGTGATATGAACCAGTCATAGCGTAGTGCAGTAGTACGGTTTAAGAGTCGGCTACACACAGAGAACTTCATATTACACTGAGCATCGCAGAGGACAGCACCGGCTAAATATATGCTTCCAGTGCAACATGTCCACAATTGTGTACAGAAGGCATGAAAAAGTTCAAGGTACCGCCCCGCAATTTCTTTTATATATACTTACGTATCTATAGGGCCAGTGACTTTTCGATTAAAAATTGGAGAACACAGTATACTTCAATAATATATACGCACCTCAACTGTTCTTATACCTCCATTGGCTGCTGGTGCCGTGTCCGTCTTTGACCAAGCCACTCAGGACTAAGTAACTCCGACACTGAACCTTCGTGATTCGTGCGCAAACGGTGAGCACGGGCCAGAACATTTTTTAGTCAATCAAAGAAACTGGACGACCCTACAATGCTTTGGACTGTCTCTTGTCTCGAAATTTTTTCGCGAAATATCACTGCCCCTACGTATCTACCATGTGCCTGTGGAGGGTGGCTAGTAATACTTATCATTGAGCCAAACGCGGTAAAACGTTTAACAAACAGAAATACATTTTAGCTGGTGCACGGTTAATAAAGCACTTATGAAATCAAATTTTTTAAATATACCTACCCATAAATTGCTCACATTTCAACCCTTTCGGTCACGCATTAACTTGTGAGCCGAAGTGTTGCAACCGTGTAATATTTTGATGTGAACTGTACTTGTGTCTAAGAGTACGTTTTGCAGCCAGTGAACAACGTGCTGAATGATCACAGACATTACCATCAGGAGACTGTGAAGGCTGAGAAGACTCTCGAGATATCCGGTGCTGATTTCTCGCGGTGTACAGTACTAAACATAAATGTCGTTGATGTGCAACATATCCGCGATAGCAGACACGGTTACTGAACGGGTTAATGAATAAACTAGCTGGTGTTCTCCCAGTTAATATGGCAGCGAGGTAGAAAAGATAGCTCCACGTATTGAACGCATCAAAACAAGTGTGATCTTCAAATCTGAGTAGAACGTTTATGGTCGGTGCTTAACAGTGAGGTATTGAGAGAGCCGGTGAGGGGGTGAAATGAGGTGAAGATGGAGCAAAGGCGGAATGAAATCAGGGAAAGGGAGCACCCCGAGAAAACCCACCAGCCAACGCCAATACCTGCCACGTTTCTCACCTGCAAAAACCTGAACGACACCACCCGGAATCGAACCCGGGAAGCGAGTAGTCTAACTACTATACCACTGTAGCCAAGTGGACACTGAACGTATTTAATTTGGTTTTATGGCTAGAAGGAAAATATTTCGCTCATAATTAACGTGTTTACGTTCCTAACAAATTAAATTTGCACTTGATAGACGCATTAATGAAGTGATCGGTGCATGGCAACGTAAATTTTATGTATGGCAGACGAATTCAAATTGGACAGAGAATTAGATACTACGCGGGGCTTTTGGAAGCGCTGAGTTAATAGCAACTTTTTACAAGGGAAAAATTAAGAAACCCCGCTACCTGGGCGCCTGTGAATTTTGAGTATTTTCCATGCGTTCGTGATGATACGTAATTATTGTTTTATAGAAAACTAAAAAAAAAAAAATTATGTAAATAGTTAATTAAAATATAACAATTTAGCGTGGAACAGTGTGTGACGTACAGTCTCGCACCTTATTTATTTCGAAAAAAAAATTAGTTTCTTTGTGAGTATATATATATATATGTAGAGAGAGAGAGAGAAAAGGGGGGAGGGGTCACAGTTTGGATTGAGCGTGGTGAAGACGGGCAAGAAATGTCATGCGATGGAGATGAAAGCGTATTGTCCCAAGAAAACCCAGACGCCAACGACAACTTCGACAATTTCTCCGCTTGCCAAAGACATGGTTTGGCGCCGACGGGAACCGAACCCAGTTCGCCGTCGCAAGATGTGAGTTAACCAACTGACCACTCCCCCACCGTGACTCGTTTGAAAGTACAAGGTAAAGTAGTGGACACATAAATATAAAAATTCTTACATGGCAAACAAGAATTCGCATTTATTTTATTCTGTAAAAAATGTGAATTAATTATCTTGTACTCGGCAACTGTTCGGGGAATCAACCTATCTTGTAGGGAACTGAGAAGATGTATATTAAGTAAGTGCTCTAGAATTTTTGCAGGGAGAAAATATAAGAACACGAGAGAGAAAAGCTTATGCTCACGACCTCGTTAATGCTACAGTCAGGCATGCCGCCGCACACACAAGCGCCCTCTGCATTGTGTCGTAAACTGTGGCCGTTTTTGAAGCGATCCGTCGAAAACCGGTCTTTGAAGTTCAAGGATAAAATAACCAGATACCAGAATAATTCACAAAAAGCTGGAGCTGTTGACCGTGTTTCACACAGCTTGTCCCATAATTTGCGCACGTGACGTGCAGAGCAATATTAAGCGAACGCATGTATGCTAATGAGAGTGCAAGTTAAATTTTTCAAGTTTGTACAAACTGCTAGTCCACGGTTATTTGAGCACATTTTGAAACTTCCCTTATTATTTTTATTTAGTAGAGCTTGAATTCTATTGGGAATTTTAATATAAAAGAAATAACGAAAAATGCTATCCAAAAACAACTAACACAGAAGAGAATGATAAAAAGACGGAATCATAGAAGCTCCAGAAATGAATTAAACATTTACAACAAAATTACAAGCCCTGTAACAAATTAAACGTCACACACACACACATATATATATATATAAGCTGCGCACGCCCTGAACAAATACAAAGACCCAGAGCCACTACAATGAACACACCGTGTGTAATCGAACAAATGATAATAAACACCAGAGTGAGGTAGATGAGCACAAATGGAATACATTTTATCCAGGAACAAATTGTCCAACATCCAAAATTAACCCGCTAATAGCAGTGGCAATTTGAACGGCAAAGGGAAGGAGAGGGGTATGCAACCACAATAATTAGACAACAGGTAGTGCAATGCCACGACACTTTATTTACACATTAGTGCTGAAGGCATGGTGACAGAGGGCGTGTTCGATGTCTCTGTTCGAAGTGTCTGTTCGAACTGTCCGTCACGGTCACCACACAGGCGGTGCAGCGACGAAGCACATGTTGCGACGTACATGTGCCAAGGTTTCCGGCGTAACGAGCTCATCCCTCGTGTCAAGTGGTGTGGCATGCGCCATCNACCAGAAGTCAGGCGGTGCGATGTCAGGTGAGCGTGGTGGCCATGTTATGGGGCCTTCCCTACCTATCCACCGGTTCGGGAAGTGCACGTCGAGGTGCCGGCGAGCTGCAACGGCAATTGACAACTGCTCCACCTCACTTGTTTGTTACGTTCGAGGAAAATAAATAATAAACGCTCTCTCTTAGGCGGCAGTAACCTGGACATATTTCATATCTTTCTGGACTGTCTCTTGAGCCGCCTGCGTTCTGTAATATGTTCTGAAATGAGAACCAACTGTCAAACGACGTAATGCATTGGCAGGAGAAAATGGGAATTCACTAATTATGTAGAAAAATAAACCCCCGTCAACTTAACGTCACATTTCTACCGTGCGAATCTGCGGACTTGAACCGACCGGGCTTGAACTCGTACATATTTGTGATACACTGAGAGGATGGTTTGTTCCAACCAACAAAATACTTGTTTGTGTAGGGCCAAAAATATATTTGGTCCTGCTAAGATCACGTGGCCTCACGAGCATCTAAAGTAACTTCTTCCAAGTGTTGCGGTAACAAGCTCTTGGGAACTGGAGGTACGTTTCGCCACTTAGACTGAAGGTCCTTGCACAACTGAAAACTTTAACATTTGCCTTTACTATTTCGCTTTACTTTTGCTTTCCGAAATGTTGTTTCTTATGGGACTTGGCACAATGGAACTGTCAAAGGTAAAGTTAACCACTCTTATCTTTACGATTTCGATAAGTTGAAATTTAAAGTCAAAGTCAGGCGGCCATTTTGGCGAAAATGTAACAGAGGTTATGTAGAATGAGTTTTCTTTTATTGTAGGGCGAGTTTCATTCCGGTATATTAAACCAAGCTGGTCTAAATTAAATAAACGGCAAAATTAATATAATGTGAAGAGGAAATCTATGAATTTATACTTTTGAATAAAGAAACCGTTGAGTTTTTTTGTTTTGAAAAAAACTTTCAATATAAATTTTAAGCATGTTTTTAAAAAAGGTACGTAAAATACTTTTGTGGATAATATGGTAACGATTTACGTAACAAGTTACGCATTTTTACAAAGCTCGCAGAACCGATCTTCAATTGTCTGAACTTTGACTTTACAATTGTATTGTGTATTGGGTGGTTTCGTCAAACAGAAGGAAATGTAAAAGTCAATGCTAACGTTTTCTATTGTGCAAGGGCCTTGAGACCGGGAGGTACTGACTGAGTGGTGTTATCAGGCACGCAGAACTGCGCACAGACGGAATGAACTCCTGAGTGAACTAGCGGACACAAAACACGTCGAGTCCTGCTGCAGCGAGAGAAAGGATTGTTCCATCCAGCAAAGCATTTGTTTGTATGAAGCGAAAAATTAAATTAGTTGCGCCAACAAAATGTTTTGTTTCAGTAAACAAAACTTGAAATGCAACAAAATTAATTTTGTTCATCCAACAAAATACACGCATGAGTAAACAAAATCTCGTTTTTTTTTTTTTGGACCAAAAGAAATAATACTACCAACAACATATTTAGTTGAATCAACTGCATACATTAGTTTGGCCACTCATCTTATTGACTTTGTTCGAAAATACAACTCGAGATTTCGTTGGTTTTTTTTTTTTTGGAGACAATTAGGAAAGAAGCAGTGTTTGTTAGTGTATTAATTGAAGCATAAAACAGGGTTTAAATTCTAATAAAACAAATTTAACAGGAAACTAAAAGTTAAGCTGTAAAACTTGAGAAATTAATTTGCGATTGTAGTACAGTATTTTAAATGTATGTGTGTATTTATAAACATTCTTTTCCACTAGCAGTCACTTTAACTGAGGTCCCTCAGGCGTTGCGCTGGGGCGCAAACATGGTAGGTTCGAATTGAGGTGGGGGCTTCCAATTTCTTGTTAAATTAACCGGAACGGCTCAATGTACGTAGAGCAAAACAAATATTTAGTTTGGGACAACTAAAAAAATTCAGTTTCAACAACAAAATATTTAATGGCCCCTATAAAACGATTAATTTGGTTGAACCGAGCGAGCTTCGTTTGATTCAACAAAACATTGTCCTTGGTGTGAACAGAATCCGTAGAAAAGCGGAATGGCGAGATGAACCACCGCGAGACTCCACTGTTCAGGCCATCGCTCCGATCAAGGGCGGGTCGAAGGAATGGGCGAGGACCAGCTAAAGTGTTATGGAAGTTTTCAACCTATCTACAGACCGAGCAATTTACCACATACCAAGCTGAAAATATACGAGTTCTAATATACAAAATTGCGAACTTTACCACGCAGATTCTTTCCTTAAACTTTGAAAGGACGCTTCCTCGGCTGTATGGAAAAAATATCGCTACGAGTGTGCAATGATGTAGTAAAATTGCGAATAATTTCTTAGAATGCATGCGAATCTGTGTATTCAAAAACAATTACACAGCACTGCAAACGGCTAATTTGAATATATTATAGCCTACGGTATATTTTTATTGGCTGANCATGGTATATTTTTATTGGCTAAAATAAATATAGATATGCAGGAACCCGATGTAGGAAAAGTTTTGTACTATTATCTTCATATAATATAGACTGTACTGTTATTCATGAACAAGCGCTTTTAACAAATGTATTGAAGTACAAGACTGTTTTAAACATTCCGTAATCAGGTGTAATTAAAATATCAGATGAGTTACAGTTAAAATAAGTGGGTAATTAAAGTGGTACTTATTTATTCATTTCCTTAAACTTTACATTTCGTTACTCTGCTTTAAAGTGGAAATTCTGTTACAGAGCAACAGGCTAAGTATTTTTTACTGGTTCGTAGCATAACTAAGTGCGTATAGCTTCTTTCTTTGACCGTAACTTCACGTTCTTCAGTCGCACCAAATAACTGTCCTTGGTTGCAGGTAGCGAGAGGCGAAGACGAACACGTGTTCTATAACGAGAACAACTGTGCAGAGGCGTCAAATATCGGGCCAGAACACAAAGAGCATGTGAAGTCCAGTCTGATGAATGACCTGTCATGACTTGCAGGCACACAACACAACACTGGCAATACAAAGGGATCTGTTGAGTCTTGAACGCTAGATATTGTACTTCCAAAGTTGATGTCTGTTTCCTTACATCGTACGTGAAATTAGTCAATTGACTCCTAAATTGGTGTCAATTATCTGCATTACTATTACGCTCTAAATAATTCAGTGATAAGTTATATCATGTGACACAATTAATACAGCGACTGACCTTAACATTAAATTATATTCTGTTTGATATCAGATTTGAATGTTTCTGAAACATTAAATGAATTAGTGTTTCGAAATTCTTTCCAGCTGGTATTTATAAGTAGGGGCAGTGATATTTCGTGAAAAGATTTCTAGACAAGATGCAGTCCAAAGCACTGTAGGGTCGTCCAGGTTCCTTGATTGGCTGAAAAATGTTCTGGCCCATGCTAACCGTTGCGCACGAATCATAAAGGTTCAGTGTCGGAGTTACTTAGTCCCGAGTGGCTTGGTCAAAGACGGACACGGCATCAGCAGCCAATGGAGGTATAACAACAGCTGAGGTGTGTATATAGTATTGAAGTCTACTGTGTTCTCCAGTTTTTACGCGAAAATTCACTGGTCCTATTTATAAGTATATAGTTTTAATACTTCGCTTTTGAGGTATTTGATATGTTGCTATATCATCCACCGTCTTTGAGACGCAACACATTGGATCACATCGTAAAAACTTAAAAACTGATTGATTACCCCGATATTCACATAAAGGCCTATATTTTTGCCCATGAATAACATGATGACATAATGAGGAGTCGGGTTTTGAGTTTTTTATTATTTCTCCAAGAGGACATACGTGTAGCGTCATAATTAAAATGATTATGTACATGGCTATTGTAAAGTTTAACTCAATGTTTACGCAATGACATGCCATCTTGTATCATCAGAAGCGATAACATCCAAGATAACTGAGATTGAATTCCAACTTCGGACACTGTTTTTGATCAAAGTTTTGTAAGCCACTGTGATATCATAAAAGTGTTGAGGTCGTTCCGGTGAAAATATTTCTTACATGAATATATTGTTTCCCCTCCAGAAACTTTAAACATTTGTAGACAACAGAGCCACATCTCGAGGTATTTTTTAAACTTTTAAAAATGTTCAATTGTTCTTAAATGACTTTACACGATAAAGCATAATTTTTGTTGTTGTTTCGTAAACGCTATTGAGGAAATGCTTNAATTGTTCTTAAATGACTTTACACGATAAAGCATAATTTTTGTTGTTGTTTCGTAAACGCTATTGAGGAAATGCTTCCCAGCGAAGTGAGTAAGTTGATTTAAGTTCAGATTTGAGAATACGCTTGTTAATGATAGAAGGACAATCGTATGGTGTGTATGTACATTGCTTTCACACACACGGCAGAATTTTTAATTCTGCTATCCCAATAATTACATAGCTTTAGGAAAAACATTGTTAAAAAAATTTATACAGGTCACTTGTGTGGTTGCTGATTCGATTTTTTTTTCAATGAAGTGTGAAACTAGGTGACTTTAAACCGTAACGCTATCTTTTTATTTTTAAAACAATTTGCAGTGAAGTATATTTAATAAATTTGTACTGGTTTTACTTCTTTATCAGTTAGTATATTTTCAGATAGATGAGCCTGAAAAGACCTCTTTGGCCACATTGGAAGACTAAAATATTATTAACAGTATGTATAATGCCCAAAAATGTCATCGTCTGATTGGTTTGAACTTTTTTTTTTTCGTTAATAAATATATTGAGACACGCTTAGCAGTTATCAAGAAACACAGATTTAAAGCGTTGCTATGGATTTCAAATTTCAAGTAGGTTAGCACTTTCACTTTTCAGGTGTCACGTTTTATTCTACAGTATGGATAGGTTTGGCTGAAATAAGACTATGTACTTGAACGTTTCGCCCTCTAAAGGAGGGCAGCGATGATGAGGGGGGAGGGGGGAACATCCACATAATGAAGTTGGTCTTGTAGTTGAGTTGAGAGATTTGGGCGGCTCTTAACGAGGTCTTGAGAGCCGATGAGGGTGAAATGAGGGTCAGAATGGAGGAGCGCCGGAATATAAGGGAGGGGGAAGAAACGGAAGATCCCCGAGAAAACCCGCCGACCAGCGGCATCGTCCGGTACTATTCCCACTTGCGAAAATCCGGGAGTGTCCCAGCCGGGGATTGAACCCGGTTCGCCTCGGTGGGAGGCGAGCAGTCTAACCGCTCAGCCACCGCGGCCCCAAATTTTGGGCTTCGAGATGGGACCACAACGTGATCGTCATTATTGAAGCGTGGCATGACACGAGACGGCAACGCAATGCATGTGACTTAGAGTTATCGCCAGAGCTGCATCACTAAGCATAAGGGGTCTCGGAATGTGCTGACTGGCGCAGTGTGGTAAGAGGTTTCCCAGCTTTACCTTCGAGATAAGTGGACCAGGCCAGCAGATAACCTATCACAAGTAGCTCCCAGCTCAAGAGAAAGTCGAGACAACTTACATCGGCAAGCACGGGACTTCGGAACGCTGAACGTGACAACCTGTACTGAGCACACGATGGTAACACAACTTCTTCNCATCGGCAAGCACGGGACTTCGGAACGCTGAACGTGACAACCTGTACTGAGCACACGATGGTAACACAACTTCTTTCGGTGGGACGCCGTGAGTTCGGACAGCGTGCCAAGTTGCTTTCCATTCACATTCCAAGCAAATACTAGCGATTGTTTGAACAATTATGGTCATACGTCGTTGCAAACACTTCGTAATATTCTCAAAAAAAAAAATTACTAGGCAACACAAAGTAACTTAGAAAAAACATAACTCAGATTAAATAACATAAATAAATTAAACAGAAATGAATGAGCCTGGGTTATCTGTCGTCGACAAACATGTTACACGCATAAAATTCTAAGAAGGAATCAAGTCAGGGAACAAATAACAGAACGACACAGCACAACGAAAATGTAACGTACGTATAATTCCGAGCAGATGACATCGTAAAAACGGCACAACACAACCAGAATTGGTGGCCAAACATACAAAGAACGAGTATGAAATATTAAAAATATATCTGACTACCTACCTGCTCGGAATTATACGTATGTGTTACATTTTCGTTGTGCTGTGTCGTTCTGGTATTTGCTCTCTTTCTTGATTCCTTCTTTGAATTTATATGTGTGTGTTACATGTTTGTCGGCAACAGTGAACTCGCTCTCGTTCATTCC